>PVHP010002719.1:74436-85704 GCA_004024765.1 Zapus hudsonius
TGTGAGACAGACAAATGGTGTGATGGTTTATTTAGACACCTGGAGGTATTTCCTGGGTGACTCATGGGGAATTTGGGATAGTGTGGCCCTCTGCTTTTGTGTATCCAGCTCCACAGAGGGAGTCTGGCTGGAGGCCTGGCCCTGGGGAAGTGGCCCAGTCTCTTGAGCACAGCTCTGTCACCCTCTGGGCTGGTATCCTGCATTCTCTCAGGCACACTTCATGAGCTCAGGAAAGCATCCTTATTGGCACATCACAGCACCAGGAAGGGGGCTTTTACACTTGTCCCCTGTGACCGCTTCTGAAGGGCCTTTTCAGCTGTCACCATAAACCCCGCTGGGCTAAACATAAGCTTAGAACATGGGCAGGGACCATCAGGTTTTGAGGCTGCACTGCTACTTGGTACTGGTCCTGGCTCTGTTTTCCACTGGACTTGCCAACAATCTCAATGTGTGGGGCTTGCAGCTGCTGCAGTCAGACTGGTTTCAATTTAGGGTTTCTGAGCTCTTGAAGATTCCATCACTTCTGCCAGAAGTCCTCCATTTGTTAGCCCTTGGATTGCTTCCAGATTCTGAGGCAGAGCTGGGTCTCTCTCTCTCTTTCTCTTTCTCTCTCTCTCTCTCTCTCTCTCTCTCTCTCTCTCTCAATTACATCCCATAAATTCATGCAACCATGCAACCGAGCCTTATGATCTGCGTGTGAGGTTCCCACTTCGCTGCTCTGGACAGAGCACTTACATGGACACTTACGGGTGTTTAGCCAGTGCCCTGTGCTGATTCTCACTAAAAGGGATGGGATAACTTTAATGGTCCTGTAAACTGGGGAATCTGTCCCCTGTGGTAACGTAGGCATGGAGAGAAGATCAGTCATGGCATTTAATTCTGACAGCTTTTAAAAAATGAATTAATTTATTTTCAAGCAGAGAGAGAGAGAGACAGAGAGAGAAGAGAGACACAGAGAGAAAGCAGGGGGATGGGGGAGAGAGAGCACACCAGGGCCTCCAGCTGGTGCAAATGAACTCCAGATACATGTGCTACTTTGTGCATCTGGCTTTATGTGGGTACTGGGGAATTGAACCTTGGTTGTTAGGCTTTGCAGGCAGATGCCTTTACCACTGAGCCATCTCTCCAGTCCTGGCAGTGTTTTTTTTTTTTGTTTTTTTTTAAACAAGCCACCATGCTCCCATTTCCTGGTGTCTCCAATTTTTAAAATTAGGTCCAGATTTTTCAGGGTAAAGTAACACAGTAAATGTGACAATCATTTTGATTGATCCCATGAGAACTCATTAAAGAGGCTCTAATGTAGTTGATTATAATGCTTTTGAGTTGCTGCCCTGATGGAAAGCAGCGAGGTGGAGCTTGGAAGGTAACCAGCATTCATTCCTCTCTCCAGGGAGTCGTGTTTGGATCTTCACGGTCAACTTCTTGCTTCATCCTGGATAAAGCAAATATCTAGTTATTTTATTCCTGTTTTAAAAACAGAGAGATCCAGGCTTGGCAGGTTAAATGTCATATCCTAGGATACACATTTGGTAAGTGATAGAAACCCTTTCACATCTAGGTGTGACTCCAAATTTTTGTCCCCTCACACAATATATACAGCTCCCAAGATTAGTTCACACTTACCTTTGGAAGTATGTATAAAATGTAAATGTGATCATTTTTGAAGGCAGTTTATTTATTTTATAATCTTCTGGCAAATATGTTGGCCAGAATTATTACTTTAATGAGATAGACATACATAAAATTCCAAAGCTCATTTAAAATATATTCTTTCCTCTGCATCTAATAAGAAACACCCTCTGATAACATATATCTTGGAAGACTATAAAATGATACCAAAAGACCTGTTGCTGCTTATGACATTTCAGAAAGTTCTCTATGGGAATTGTTGCTTTCCAAGCAGATTGATAAACCACAACTTGTCCAAGATGGGTTAGAATGTTCTAGGAGGGTATAAGAAAGGAAGCACATTTCAGATGGAGACCTGCACATGTATGTTGAGGACTTTTAAAAGACTTGGCTTGGTTAGAGACGACTTCCTCTAACTTTTTGACATTGTGACGTGATATTGCCATTTAAAATGTGTTGGTCGCATTCATGGTTATCTAGCATGCACACAGCTCACAGGCGAGACACACCTGCAGGCCTGCAAGTGTAGTTTCTAGCAAGGAATGCTGGAGAGCAGTTGGAATATAGTGTAGATCATGGACTACAGGGCAGTAGATTTACGTGAATGTCACTTGTGTAACTTAGTAGCTCTATGACCATATGCTATTATCCATTTTTTCTGATTCATTATCGTTAAGATGGAGATAAGAATTCTACCTTTTATTGACAAACAATAAAATGTGGTTTTAGTGCTATAACATACATGTTTGACATGTTGTACTCACAGATACTGTATATTGATCATTGTCCAAGGCTAGCAGTGAGATGCCTTCTAGATTTGTTCATGGGCTGAGATATTTTTCTGAGTTCTTTAAAAACAACATGATCCACAAAAGTCATATTAAATTGACTTTTTTTGCCAAATAATAATGAAAACGAATTGGACAGTTGTGAACGTACAGACAAAGCAACCTTCAGGAATGATGTAAGAATTAACAAGGCACTTCAACAGTCTAGCAGAAATGACAGGTAGTCACCTCCAGGAGCGTCACTAACTGGCCACTGGTTGTTGGGTGTGCCAAAGGGTCAGGGTAATTTTTTTTTGGTGCCATAATCTTTTTTAAAAATATCTTTATTATGAACAAGTATATACATTGTACGAGCAAATCTTGTGAAGGTGTCCCTGTTTCCCTCCTCTCTCTCCCCTACCCACTGGGGTCCTTCCTCGGTGTGCATACTGGATCTGTCCATAGGTTAGGGGGTATGAACTGCACCAGAGGTAGGCAGTTTTTCTTTCTTTCTTTTTTTCTTCCCCCTTTGTGTATTGTTGCTGAGGGGGCGATGTCTCTGGATATTCTCCCCCACCATGGCGCTTACATTCTTTCCGCCCCCTCTTCCGCTCAGTTGGGGTCAGGGTAATTCTATTTTGGGCCTAAATGAGTGGGCAGCATTAATCTCTAACAGAAGGTGTTGAAGAGTAAGATTTTAGAGGAAATGATTTTGTGTGAGATGCTTTTGAACAAGCCAGGTGATGGCATGTGGCTGATAAACAGAGGTACCCATCATGACTAAATGTGGACAAGTTAATTTTTTTCTCCAAAAAGGATGAGGAAAAAAAATGTTTTGGGGAGCTATCAACACTTGGGGAGGAGCTGAGAAGAATAAAAGTAATTGAGAAAAGAGAGGAAATTGTTAGCGTGAGAACCAAGTTGTGATGGGTTATATGGATCGTCCACTAGACGGGAAATAGAATCTTCTTGAAAGTCACATCTGGGCATACCTGTGAGGGGCCATCTAGATGGTGGAATAGATAAACATACAGAGTAGCTATTGGAAAGGCATGGGGTCCCGAGAGTAACAGCCAGGAAAGAAACAAGTCACAGAAAGAGGTCTTTCCAAGGAGCATGGGATCAGCATCATCACTGTTCCGCTCAGATCCCGCACACACCTGACCCATCTAGAATCTGCTGCCGGAACATTGATAAGTGGGAGGAGAGAGAATCACATGATCCAAGCTGGAAGATTTCAAAATAATATTTTTAAAAAGATGTAGCTATTTTTTAAAACTTTAGCCACGTGTAGAATAATCCCTTTATTGTAATTAAAAAAAATTCAGTTAATTATAGTGATATCTTTTGGGTGACAAAAAGTAAATAAATTTAACTCATTGCTAATTATTCCAATGGCAAGCTGAAATCAGTCAAACTTCCTGATCTAGGGCCTTTCAGGTTGTGTTCATTACTTGGGCTCCAGAGCTTGCTGTTTCAAAATTCAGGAAGGAAATTAGTTTTTATAATCTAGGGTGAAACACAGGAAAAGACCTTCAGGGAAGTTTGGCTTATAATAACTCTAGGTTATACTGACAATTCATTAATAGCCTTCGTATCTGAACAGAGATGTACTTTCCAAAAATAATTAACTTCATTTACATTAGAGATAATTTCAAAACGAAACTAACATGACACTTGATGATTAACATCTATTTTTATATAAATTGGGCCCCACATACAATAGTGAAATATTTTCGTACAAATTTATAGCCTGCATAGTCTGATTAAGAAATTTTTAAATATCAAAAAATTGTCATAAGTAATATATTTATTGGGTTTGCTTCTCACAAAGATGGATCCCTCCTTTATTCCTTTTATTGAATAATTTATGTACTTTGGAAATGCCGTGTTAATCCTGTGAAAAGTAATAATGTTATTTGTTTCAAAGCTCCATTTTTTTCCTGAGAACAAAGTGGTGCTTCTTAATCAGCTGTGTAATCTACAAACATTGTAGGCAAAAATCAATTTACAAATTGCGTTAGACACAGATTGATTTTGACTATTGTGTTCAAATGAATAGCCTGTACCCAACAATGCTCTTCCTATAGATTTTTCAGAGATGGCATTTGGGATGGTCTCATGGTACTAATGTGATGGTCATGGCCTGGTATTTGTACTCAGCCGTGGTCGTACGGTAAGCTTAAATTGCTAAGATTGGATAAATAGCATTTGTCAGATGTCTGGATGACAGCCTATCTAATGTAATTGCATTTGTCTGCCAGTTTCCTTGTGTTAGAGGAAAAAAAAACCCGATTTTGAACCATGCATAATTTTGATAGAGAAGTTCAATTCATTTCCATCCCTGACATGGGACAAAATAAATTTTCATTACAATGGTTCAATCGCTTGAAAAAAGAATGCATTTTAAATCGGTCCCCAGGCCAAATATCTCATTTATTGAGCTGTGCTTTTTAAAATTGGACCAATTGATTATTTTACTGAATATTGGAAATATTAGTTGGAAACCTTTATCAGCTCTATGAGCCAGTATTACATATGCTTGTGTAATAAATAGTTAGAAGAACTAATATGTCAGGGTTTGAAGCGGGAAACTTCCCATTTACTTAATTGTAGGGAACTGTTAGGATATGATGATTTTACAGGCTTGGGTGCTGAAACATGACTTAAAACACTCAAGAACCCTCTCAACTGCTTTAGGAATCGAATAAATATCCCCACTAGATAGTCCAGTGAGATGTTGTAGGCTTAAAAACCTCATCACTATGGTGATTTATGTCTAGATAGCTACTTTTATTTCAATATTGTGAAAGGCTATGTGGTCATTAACAAATTGATCACCACCATCCTTTTATGAGCTAAATGGCTGGTATTTATTTATTATTCTTTCAGTACCTAATCATTTTTCCAGAGGTTAATATTTGAATCATTTTGTTTCAACCACGGTAACTATATAACTCGAATATATGATTCTGTGTTGAATTGGAATACTTAGAAATTTATTGGTATTCCACTGGAAAGGAGAAATTATTTTATCAAAAATTTTATTTCTCACCCTGTTCATGCTTCTGTTACTTTCGTTTTAAAAGCATAACTCTGTGTTATTGGCAGGGTTTTCTTAATTCTGTCATGTACAATCACAAAACCATGCTTGGAAGAGTGACCATTAAGACTTCAGGTTCTGAGGTGAGTGCCAGGCCAAGATCATCAAGGTGTTTATATTCTGGGGTTTGCAGTAAGAAAGCCTTGGTTTGTATCTCTACCTAATGAACCCAATTGGGATGTACTGTCAAATTTTCAATATCAACTGAATATTATAGTTTTATTTTTATACCAAGATAAAATTTTTCTTGCATTAGTTCTAACACAGGCCCTAGAAATAATGAATGGTGTAATCCTATTGTTTATATTGTATTGACTGATATGTTCCCATGGTTCTTTCTTATTCCATGAGAGGTCTTTCTTATTTCTTCACTCTCAAAATCATCATATGATTTCCACAGTTCAAATAGGATCATGTCCTGATATTCATAACTGTCTTAAATTGCTATTGTCCAGCTTAAACATGTGTCCAAAACATTAACAGCTAAAAGTTATTTCAAGGCTAGGTATAGTGTTAAGTGGTTTTTATGTACTAGGTATCTTTTTGAATATTAATTTTCTAAATTTTGTGATTGCTATAAATTTATCACATGAAATTGTAAGAAATTATCCAGAGAGCTCTCTGTCTTTATCAAGGGCATTCTTTTGCAAAATTATAATATATTGTAATTCAGATATGGACACTGAGGCCAGTTATCCATCTTATTCAGAGTTCTTCAGTTTTTGTCTGTACTCATTAGTGTTTGTGTATTGATTTTTTCTTTGAGACCAGCTCTTAGTATATAGTACAGGCTGGCCCAGAACTCATTGTGTAGCCCAGGGTGTCTTCCAAGTTGTGGGCATCCTCCTGCCTCAGCATTGTAAGTGCAGCCATGCACCACTATACTCACCATGTCCTTTGCTTCCTTGCTACTTTGTCACATACATAATCATGTGACCACATTGATGGTCATGACTCAGTTTATTCCCACCACCGCTAGGATTGCTCCTGTTACCTGGATGTATGCACATCCACTTCCTCCCCATTTCTCCTTCCCAACCTTGGCAGCCAGATCCTGTCCTCTGTTTTAATGATCTTGTTGTTCAATGAATATTGCATAAATGGAAGCATAAATATATAAACTTCAGGTGACTGGTATAGAATTCTCTAGTTAAACATCTAAGCTCTTGTATCAATAGTTCATTCTTTTTTATTGCTGAAAAGTACCTCAAGATATGGACATAGCCCCATTTATATCACTATTCACCTGTTGAAGAAAACCAGCATTGGTTTAAGAGTTGGGTTATTATGATTGTGACAACTGATACATGTGTTCTTAAAAATAAATACATTTTTATTTCTCTGTGATAAACAATAATAGAATTATTCTGCCATATGTCAATTATATATTTAATTATTTTTAAAAACTAAAATATTTTTTCCATAGCTTCCTGCCAGAAATGTAAAGATTTAGTTTCTTTGTATCCTTGGCAGCATTTGATTTTTTTAAAATTTTACCCATTGTAATTAATATGTAGTGATACTTGACTGTGGTTTTAATTTGCATTTCTTTATGATTAATGATTTAAACATTTTTTCTGTGTTATTTATCATTTGTATAATTTTTTGAAAAATGTAACTGACTTTTTCCCATTTTTGATTGGGTTGTTTGTTATTTTACTTTTGGAGTTCTTTATACATACTAAACCTTAATTCTTTGTTCAATATGTGGTTTAGAAAACCTTAACCCAGCATGTAGCTTGTCTTTGCATTTTTATCAGGGTAAGTTGCAGAAGAAGGGTTTTCAAATTTGAAGAGGTTTTAGTTTATCATTTTTCCCTATGATAGACAGTTCCAACATTGCTGAGACGAACATCCAACCAAACAATTTACATGGGAGAAATGGATTTATTTTAAGCTTATGAATCCAGAGAAAGTTCCACGAATGGTGGAAGAAGCCGGCTTCCATCCACAAATCCAAGCAGAGAGAGAAACCATCACCAGCCCCCAAAAAGCAACAAGCAGGAACTGAACGAGCAGCAATCCAAGAGTTCCAGAGTTCAAAGCTCTCTTATACCTTTGAGATGGAATTAGATCTGCCTGGTGACAAGCTCCTTGTAGCAGAAGGCTGCCTGCCAGGGGCTGAAACTACAAACTCCATTTTAATAATAATAATAATAATAACCCTAGTCTATGGGGCCATACATTCAAACTACCACATATGGATTTTGCTTTTCTTGTCTAATAACAATTTGCTTAGCTTTATATCCCTATTATTTTTAGCCCTTTCCCTAAGTTTTGTGGTTTTCATATTATTTTAAGCTCATCCTACGTTTTAATTTGTGTAAGGTGTGTGGTTGGTCAGTGGATGCTCAGTAGCTCCAGAACCACTTGGTGAAAACAGTGTAGTCTAGTCTGTATGGAGGCTGATCATAAAAGAAGAGGCTTATTAGGCTCACGGTTTTGGAAAGTGTCCCCACAGATCATTCTCCAGTGAGAGCCTTCTCAGTTGCCTGACAACCTGGAAGATGGAGGTGAGGCAGATCATATGGTGGGACAGGGAGCCAGAGAGGGATTCTTTTATAATAACCAACCCTGTGTCTGGGCCTAACTGGCGTCCTATGGAAGCTGCATTAATATCTTTCAACTGTGTTATCTTTGGACCTAGTTACCTTGCACAACTTGAAATTCACCATACCAAGCTTTCAGCTCAGGAACCCCAGCAGAACACACTGAAATCATACCCAACCCATAGCTTTACCCATCATCCACTGAACTGTAGTTGTATTATATAAAACCAATTGAGAGTACTATTGGTTTTCTATTTTGTTCTGTTGACCTGTTCATATAGTGTTCTTTTTATCATATTATACTCTATGTTGTCCCCACTTTATTTTTTTAAAGTTTGCTTTAGCTATTGTAGGATCTTTGCCTTTTTATATAAAAATGAAAACAAGATTTACTATGCATATAAAATACCTTCCTCAGATTTCCAATAGGAATTATTTCAAATCTATTGTGACATGGTGAATGTTTGTCTATCCTCTGGATGTGAATTATGTCTAATATAATAGTTCTGGGACAGATTGGCCTTTGGGAGGTGATGAGGTCATGGGATAGAGCTCTCTTGTGTGAGATCAGTGTCCCTGTGAAAGAAGGAAGCCCCGCAGACTCCCTTGCATCTTCTTCTGTGTGAGGACAATATTTTATATCCAACACTTTGGGATGTGAGTATGAAAATTTGCATCATTTAAAAATTTAGGTATATTTTAATTGCACGATGCATATTCCTTTTAATTCTTTTATCACTTTGCACTTCCATCTCTCATGTGTACAGCTCACTACACTTGTAATTTTAAAGGACTTGGATAGAATTCTCTAAAGCCTTTGTCATTCTGCTAGTTTCTCCCAAAGGTGGCCTGGCCTTTCCATCTATAGATGCCAATTTGTTCAGAATATTTGTATAACTTTTTTAGTGTTTATTCCAAAACTTCTTCCTTCTCAGTGACACAGTACTTACTAGTGCTTTGAGACAGAGATATCTACCCATAGGAAAAATAGTTATTATTTTTTCTTTTTTTCCAAGGTAGGGTCTTGCTCTAGCCTAGGCTGACCTAAAAATGTACTATGTATTCTCAGGCTGGCCTCCAACTCACAGTGATTCTCCTACCTGTGCCTCCTGAGTGCTGGGATTAAATGCAGGCAACACCATGCCCGGCTAAAAATGGTTAATTTTTTTAATCGGTTAACTGTTTTTCTCTATTTTGTCTTGTAGAGAGGGTATAGTTAGGTCACATTTCTGTATTTACTCTGCTACCCCCTGCTTTCAGTTAGAGTGGTAACACATTTCTATAACCCTTTCTCTACATAGATCTTTGCACAGTTACACTCTCAGGATAAGTTTCTCCAAATATAATTAGTTCATGTTAAAGTAAATGTCTTAAATTCATATTTTTTCTTGGTGTGTTTGTACAGTTTTCTACCAACAGAGCTTGTAAAGCACTGTATCTTAAGATCTTAGAACTATGCCTATCAACATCCTTGCACATCTGGCCAGCCTTAACTCCTTTCAAATTCTTAGTTCACTTCTTTTATACTAAAGTTTAAATGATGAATTGAATGATTCACTCTCGTCTCCCCATGCTGGAACGACACGAACTAGGCAAGTGCTCTACCACTAAGCTGCATGTCTATTCTATAATTCATTGCCTTAAACACCAATTCTGCAACCTTTGCATTTAAGATTTTACCATCGGATTCATATCTTCCAGTTCAACCCCCATATTTCCAGTTACTTTGCACTGTTCACACAGTATGAGCCTTTTTAAACCTTTTTCTTTCTTTAAAGGCCATGAAGCATACTGTACTTTTGGTACCTTTATTTAAACCCTTTTATTGACAACATTTTTCATTCTTGAAGGTTTGAGGTTAAATCAATACTTCATAAAATAGTCCTAAATATTCCATGTAGAAGTAAACTTGTATAGCACTGTATGTTTCTCTTATTAAAATTACCACTTATAATTTATAGTGGTCTCATCTTCATTACAGAATTTATTTTTATCGTGGTTTTTGCAATTTTGATTTCTTACAAAGTGACAATATGTCCTTGTATAACCCAAGTAACAGATGTGAACTGGTCTGACTGTCATGCACCTCGTTCCTTCCCTTTTTCTGTTCCAGTCCTTTAGGTTCTTAATTTTTCCCATCTGTCCTAATTTCATCATATATTATCTGGTTGGCTTGATTCCATCTGCTTTCACTCGAAATCAGTCTACATATTGTCTGACAATAATTTCACACTCACAGTGAATCATACCTTTTTGACTAAAAGATAATAGTGTGTTCTAAGTAAAATCTAATCTGCTGTGTATGATTCCTAAGATTATCACGTATTATTACCTAATCTACTCAGAGTACCCAAACTGTATACATTTGTCTTGGCCAGCAGCTTAGGCAGGGGCAATGGTCCTAAGCCTCCCACTTCTTCTGTCTTCCCCAAACTGCCCTTAGAATTGAGAACTTATTAATAATGATTAAAACCCATTTATGAAACAATTTGCAGGAAGCTTTGCACTGTGCTTTCATGCCCTTGGGTTTTGCTCACATCATCTTTTTCCTGAAAAGCCTCGTCCTCTACCAAATCCATAGGCTTCCCTGAACCTCCCCCAACGTACCTCATTGTTCCCTGTTGCCATCAGCTTTCTACTTGCTGCGCAGAAAGAACCCAAACAAAAGCGGCTTGTGGAGGAATGGGCTTATTTGGTTTACAAACTCAAGGGGAGACTTCATCCTGGCAGGGAAAATGATGACATGAGCAGAGGGTGGACATCACCTCTGCCACAGCACTGGAAATAGCGACAGGAAGGTGTGTCAAACACTGGCAAGGGGAAGCTGGTTTATAGCCCCATAAGCCCGCCCCCAACAACACAGCTCCAGTGAGGTTGTAAAATCCAAACTGCCATCAGCTGAAGACACATTCATTTGTTCATGGGGGACACCTGGATCAAACCATGACATTCCCATTGTCAAAATACATACCTTTTCCAAGGATTGATCTTGATGCTATAGTCTTTTTTTAAAACCCAGAATGTTAACCTATACTGTTCTAACTCTCCAATGGAGATTGTATTTGTATTTTTCAGGATATAGCAAGTGAGCTGTGGCCCATACAACCCTACCACCCGACAGCAGGCCAAAAGATGAGACCATGGCAAGAGATGAGCCACCACAGTCATATTGTGGAGGATCCATATGGAACCCTGCAGAGAAGGACGGGATGAACAAGGG
>PVHP010002720.1:8362-86064 GCA_004024765.1 Zapus hudsonius
GGAGCTCCAGACTTGAGCTCTGAGTGCTCTTTACAAATGTATCACTGGAATTTCACATCCACCTTAGAAATACCCTAGGAGGCCAGGCTAAGGTGACACCTCCTCCAGCCAGGAGGCTGAAGACTAATCTTTAATAGACTTTTGAATCTATTGGGGGACATTCAGTCAAGCTACCACAGGGCCTCTATTCTCTCCTTGTTGAAGATGACTCAGGGTCATCTCGTGACTCACATGGCATCTGCCCCTCCTTACTGGCTCACATACCAATACCTCAGCTTCAACCACAGACAGTGCAGCCTGCATGGCTGGGCCTGAGGAAGGCAACCTGACCTTGAAGCTGTAGGCCCTAATGAGCAGGTGTGGCAGGAGCTCCAGGAGCCACCTGGGTTGGAGAATGTGTGACCAAAGAGCCGGGGAAAATGTTCACACAGGACCCTATCTCTGATAACACCCCACAGCACCTGAAAGAATGATTGGCACATCTGAAGGATCCGATCTCTGATAAGCCCCTTTTGAAAAGAGCCCAACACCCAGCCCAATCAACATGTATATGGGCACCTCTGGCTGCCTAGGGAGTCTCAGACTAGCAAAAACTGTCTGCTCTTTAAATCCCCTCCTAAAAGCTTCCCATGGTGGACATGACTTCAGACTCGAAGAAGTCTGCCCCCTTGTTGCTGAATAAAGGGAATCCCTTGTCTGAGTGAGCTCCAGTCCGTGAACTTTCTGTCCCACTTTCCTTATACTCGGGATGCACAGGCTGAAGACGAGAGAGCTGAGTTCCTAGGAAGAAAGAGCAAAGTCATTTCTTCTGCTAGGATCTGCCGCTTGGAGGACCACAGCCAGTCCTGCCTCCCCTTTCCTCCTGGGCCCTGGGCACGCATCCTATGTTCCTCAACTCATGCTATTCTCCATCTTGGGCCTGCTTCCCTGGGCACACGCACAGATGTTAGCCTGAAAAGGTCTTCATCCGCACTGCCATGCAAGCACGAGGGGCTGAGGCCCGAGTTGGATCCCCAGCACCCACCTCAAAAGCTAAGCATGGCCACGTGTGTCTGTAACCCAGTCCTGTGGGGGACAGAGTCAGGAGAATGGCTGGAGCTCAGGCAGCAAAGGAGAAGGACGAGTGGCAGCTCCAAGTCCAAGTTCAGTGAGAGATTCTGCCTGAGGAAACAATGCAGATGAGCCGTAGAGGACTCCCGACGCCCTCCTCTGGCCTCTGACAGGGCACTAAACAGACACACACCACGCACACCGAAAAAAGAGTTGATACCTGTGAACATAGACATCGTTTTTGAAACCGTGAATTAGAAATTCAGATTTGAAAACAAAGCAAAAAGCTCCGTTTAGGATTGCCGTGAAGAAAGGGAGCTGGCTGCAAACGCGGCTGTGACGGCTGTGTTCTCCGAGCCGCAGCCCTTAAAGACTGTCTCCAAGGGGTGGATGATTCCCCCAGGGAGAAACAAGCCGCTGCAATGCCCAGAGCCCACAGATGAGCTCACCTGGAGGAGCCTCTGCCACTTCAGGCCCGTGTGGGTTGCAGCATGCCACAAAACAGCCTTTGTTTTCCTCTGACACTTACCCTCCTTCTATTCCATGAACACTGGCTCACAGGACAAGAACGTTCCTGAAGCCGTAGCATGGGGACCTTCTTCTGCAAGCAGTGGAAGGTAATTCAGTCTTTGTCTCATACGTGTGACTCGCTGTGGTGGCAACTTCTCCCCTCCAACCTCCGGAGGGTCTCAGTGCCAGCTCAGATCCTTCCCGACCTTTGAGACTTTTGCTATCAAGATGAACTCTGGCCAAAGGAGAGAGATGAAGGTGCCCAAACACATTCAGGTTCACAAAGAAACGACTCATTTGACAGAGAGAGAGAGAGAGAGAGAGAGAGAGAGAGAGAGAGAGAGAGAGAGAGAGAGAGAACCAGTCCACTTTCTTTCAGCACTCCAAGTTAGAAATGGGATGAAAGCTGCTATTTCATTTTAGAAAAACATAGTTCCTCTATTCTTTCAAACCCATTAGCAAAACACACAAGAAACATTAGAGGTAAAGAGGGAGGGAGACACTTCACCCCTTCTGGATCTTGAAGTGATCACAGATTCATGCAGCAAGATAAAGGGCAGCACGGAGGTTTCTGATCATTGGAAGAAATCAGAAAACTTTTGTTTTCCTTTTTCTTTTTTGCAGGTGTTTATGTGTGTGCATGTGTGTGGACACATGTATGCATGTGCACATGGATGTGTGTAGAGGTCAGGGGTCAACATTGGGTGTCCACCTTAGTTTTTGATAAAGGGAAATTTTCCACTTTATTTTTGAGACGGGGTCTCTCACTGAACCCCACGCTCACTCGCCAGCCCTAGAAATCTTCTTGCATTGGGCACTTCAGTGATGGGTCACAGGTGTCACTTTTACACTGGCGTTTCTATATGGGTTCCGGGGATCCCAGGTCAGACCCTCTTACTTCCACTGAACCATCTCCCCAGCCCCATCTACCTTTTATTTTAGAGTCTCACTGGACCCATGCAGGGCTCACTGATTCAGCTCGGCTAGTTAGTCAGCTTGCCTGGGGGATCTTCCAGACCCTACCTCCAAAGTGCTGGGATTATAGGCAGGCACCACCCACCTGGCTTCTTTAGCTGGGCTCTGATGGTGGCAAATGCTTTCCTGCCTGGGCCATCTCTCCAGCCCCCAGAGAAACCTTTCTGTTCAAGCAGAAGAAACCATATTCCAAGGACAAAGCTCACAACTGTATCGAGGATGAAGTCTGATCCTTGTATTGCTTTGTGGGACAGGCTAAGTCATGGCCTCTGTAATGCCCAGATCCCAGAGAAAAGGGGCTTGTGGATGTGATGAGGGATCTTGGTATGAGAAGAGAGTCCTGGATTACCTGGGTGGGCATTAAATGCCAGCACAGGTGTGTTCATAAGGTAGAGGAAGACGACAAAAACTCAGAAGAAAGGCCATGTGCATGACGGAGGCCGAGACAGAAGTGATGTGGCCAGAAGCCTAGGAATGCCAGCCGTGCCAAGACTCTCCAGGGAGACCAGGGCTCTCCTGAATGCTTCGTCTTTCTTTCGCTCTTTCTTTCTTTCTTTCTTTTTTCTTTTGTAGTTTTTGCTTTGACTTTGAAACAGCTGTGGGGGGTGGGTCATCTACTCCATGTGGCTCCGTCTGCACTGAGGATCCACTGCCCCAGGCCATGTGGGGCATGGATCCTGCTCAGCCTTCGAGCCTGGGCAGCAGGGGCCTCTGAAAGTGGATGCCTCTAAGTTCTAACGGGAGCTCAGAAGGGAACCTTACCCTCAGTGGGATACAGGAGGAAAGAAGAGTTTATTTGAGAGCTCCACTGAACCTCGGGCAGGTGTGGTCATACTCTGGCACCCAGCTCTGCCAGCATGGATTTCATTCAGGTTCATTACCGGTAAATGGTGCCATGCGACGTGGGTGGGAATGACTCCACAGCCACTGACCGCCAGAAGCAACCGCAGGTACAATGGCAAAGACACAGGAGGCCTGAGGACTTGCTCCTGTTGGGTCAAGGGGAGTATTAGATTAGGCAGGAGTGAGGGAGTGGGGGAAGGGAGCTCAGCGGGCTCACACATTCTCAGTCACATTTGCCCCACTGAGGAACCTGCCGTTTGGCACAGACTGCGGGTTCCAGGACCAGATGAGCGTCTTTGCAGCAGATGAGGGCCAGTCCGACCTTCCTTCTGCCCGGCTCGGGGGCTGCTGGTGGCTCTGCACCGAAAACACAGCCTTCCAGGTGAAACTCTCCTTAGCTCTCCCACAGCAATTCAAGGTCGGGTCAGCCCTTTACAGCTCCAACCTGCTTGGTGGGAATAGAGAGGAATTAAGACAGGCCTCAGCTGCAACCCACTACACCCTCACATGTGCAAAAATTAGCTCAAACAGAATAAACTTGAACATAAGAGTAAAAACTGGAATTCATGGAGAATGCCATCCTGGCATTGGGCTTAGTAATTATTTCTTGGACATGGCACCAAGAACACAGACAGGAGCAATAGGAGGGTAAGTGTGCTCCATCAAAATGCCACCAACCACCAAGGTCCTCTACATACATTTAAACTTAACCAACAAAGCATATCCCAACTTGATGCCTGATTTGCATCCTGGCACCCGCCAAACTCCTTCTCAGCACAAGAAAACCCCATCCAGAAAGCTGGAGGTCGGAAAGTAAAACTTCGATGTACTAAAGTCAGCAACTGATATGAAGGCAATTCGTGAAATATAAAACTATTTGCACAGGATTGGGCTGAAGGAGGGCTGGTTTCAATAACATGTGAAGAACTCCTATAGCTCATCAATGAAAAGACAACTCAACTTCCATAATGGGCAAAGGACCCGAATAAAAGTTTCTCTGAAGAAGATAGATAAATGAAAAGATGCTTAATATGACTAATTATTGGGGAACTACAAGTTGACCCCACAATGAGATACCATTTTATACTCACTAAGATAGCTATCATTTACAAAATGGAACCTAGCCAGTGTTGGGAACTAGAACCCTTGTGCGTTGCTGATGGAAATGCAGAAGGTGCAGGCACTGCAGACAACACGTGACAATTCTTCAAGCAATTAAACGCAGAATAACATGGTCCAGTCATTCTATTTCTGGGTTTGTATGTTTAAAACTTAAAAGCAGTGATTCAAATGTATATTTGAATATCCTTGTGTAATGACAGCATTGCTCTAATAAAGACAGAAGCTACTGGAGTGTCCATTAATGGAAGATGGATAAGCAAAATGTGGACCACCCGTGCAGTGGGAGGTTTTCCAGCTTTGTTGTGTGAGGCGTTACTGACATTGTACCACAGGTAAGCAGTAAGGTGATAAATGAAAAAAGTCAAATGTCACAAAGACCAACTATTGAGGTTCAGCAAGAGTGTAAGGCATATAAATGAGGATATTGTAGTAAATATGATCAAAATTCATCAAATACATGTATGAAATTGTGAAAAACATAAACTAAGAGCAAGTATTGAATGATTCTTTTTTTAAAAAAAATAGGACCTAAAATGGTCAAATTCATTTGAACAAAAAATAGTATTGTGGTTCCAGGGGTAGAATGAAACAGAAATGTGTGTGGGGGGGTCATTATTTAATGGTAAGGAATTTTATTTTGAGAAGAATGTTCTGGAATAGATAGGTGATGGTTGCAGAAAAAATGGGATGTACTACAGAATTATATACTTACAAGGACAAATTTACTGCAGTGAGAGAGAAAGTCTTCCCATAAGAAAAGACTCCAGAACCACATGACTTCACAAGCTAATGTCTTTCACACACTGTTGGAGAAGAGGGAAGTTGCTGCAGAAGGCAGTGTTACCCTGGCAGAATGAGACAGAGACATCACCAGGATAGGAGCATGGGGATCAGGACCCTGAAACAAACACAGAGGGAAAGATTCTCCACCAAATACTAACCATCCAGCTGAGAGCAAGATGCTTACTCACCATGGCCTGACAAAAATCACTCCCACAAATTCTTTCTTCTTGAGTTGGTAACAAGACAGGGATGTTCACTTTCACCTCCAGTCTACTAGTCCCGAGTACTAGAAGTTCCAGCAACAGTAATAAAGCAGAGACAAGCAAAACAAAATTCCAAAGAAACGGAATACCAGAGGATGAAAATGAAAGATGTCCAGAATGGAAAAGGAGAAACAGGACTGTTTCTGCTCACAGTTGAGATGCTTTTATGTACAAAGTTCCAACAACACTTCATCAAAAACCTTCTGAAACTTATAAGGAGTGTAACCACACCACAGGACGCACGGGAATACACAAAAACCAGTTATGTTTCTAAATTCCAGCAGCTCAACCACCCGAAAGTGAAATTAATGCGATTCCATTCCTACTGACACCACAAACAACAGAATAGGAATGAATTTAGAAAAAGGAGAACTAGACTTGTACATGGAAAACTATGAAAAAGTGCTGAGAAGCAAATCAAGAGGTTTTTGTCTTTTTGGGTTTTGGCACTAGAGATTAAACACAGAGCCTTTTGCTGGCTAAGCAAGAGTTCCATTACTGAGCTATATCCTCAGCCCCAAATGGAATCCCTTTGATATCTGTGAATTGCAGACTCATTATTGTTAAGATGGCTATTCTCCATGACAACAGGAAGGAGACTGGTTGTGAAGAGGAAGGGGCTCAGTGAGCGGGAAAACGAGAGAGTAAAGGGGGTGAATGTGATCAAAATACACTATGTGAATGTATGAAATCATCCATTTAATTTTTAAACATGGCCATTTGCCAAACTGACCTCCCGATTTAATGCAGTAACTGTTAAAAAATAAATGTGTTCAAGGCCAGCCTGGGCCAAATAGAATAGACTATCTCAAACAAAGAAGGAAGCAAAAATTACATTGAAAGCTGGCTAAGGTGGCACACCCCTTTAATCTCAGCACTAGGGAGGCAGAGGTAGGAGGATCACAGTGAGTTCAGGGCTAGCCTGGGACTAGAGTTCATTCCAGGTCAGCCTGGGCTAGAGTGAGACCCTATCTAAAAAAAACATATTGCATAGTTAAGGACAAGTTTACAATATAGCATTAGCTTAAGTCTATTTTTATGTTACTTAAAATATTAAACATGAAAAAAATTAAATATCTAGAAGTAAGGTGAGAAGAATTCTCAAAGCACCCCTCAAAGCTCTTCCTGACACCCAGACCTGTGAAGAACAGGCTGAGGAATCACACTCTGGCCTGCTCTGCCCCACAGCACAGCTGAGCTTGGCAGCAAAAGACCACCCTGTGGACTGAGTGTGCGCACCTGAGACCTGCAGGTACCGGGAGCCCTTCAGATGGCCTGAGGACAGGAATCAGACACACGGAGCAGGACAAGGACAAATGAGCCCTTGAAGGTCTGCTGTTGGAGGTGACCAGATGGTAGGAAAGGAACCAGACTTAAGGGACAGACAGAGATGAAACCGAGAGCCAGCAAGGAGATGGAAACCTCACTCCTAGGGACACTGGGAATGGAGTCCGGCCAGAACCTGACTGGACCTGGAAGCAGCAGATTCCCCCAGAGCTCCCAATGGACAGTCATGCTGATATGTCACTCTTCACAGCTCCTACCCTGCTTGACCTGGGTCATCCACAGCGCCATTACAGCCCGGCCATTGTCCCAGGCAGAGGCCACAGTCTGGATTTCTGACCTGCAGAGCCAGGACCTGGTGAAGCAGTGTTAAGAGCTGCACAGAAAAGGACTGGGAAGGTGGAGGAGAAGTGAGTGGAATGCTTGCTGGGCAAAGCACGAGGACCCGAGTTCAGACCCAGCACCCACATAAGGCCAGGGTAGCAGTGTGTGCCTAGAATCCAGGCTCTAGAGAGGCGAATCCTGGCTCACCGAGCGGAGCAGATCAGAGAGCTCAGGGTTCAGTGAGAGCATCTGTCACAAGAAATAAGATGGAGAGGGCCTGAGGGAGGCGCCCAAAGTCCACTGACCACTTGACAAGCCATGAGTAACGTGGTACAGCTCTACTTTCAAGCCCAGCTTATTGTGTGGGTCCATACTTAAAGCCCCTGTCAAAGGGTTTCCTATTCCTTCAGAGCCGCAGGACTTAAAGGGACAGCCTGAGTGGCCGTCTTCTCTCTGCTTGCTTTTGCACGGCAGTCCCGTGAGAATGTTCTCATCACTCTGGAGGCAGAAGCGGCACTGCCCGGGCATGGTGGGCCACTGCTACCTGTTTCTGACAACAACATCAGGTGCTCACATCATCATGATCTTCATCTTCCCCAACATGCTCACCAGCGAAGGGAAGTCATAGTCATTACCCTGGTTGGGAAAGCCATGGGACTTCACGCAATCCAGCAAGGAATGTGCGAGGCTTACCAACTCCAGCTTGCCTGCCAACCTGTGCCCTTCACACTTTGCAAAACTCACCTGCTTAAGAGGTACAAGGCATTTCAAAGTGCTTTAAAACAAAGCTGGACTAGTGTTTTTTAAATATACTTGTTGACGCACAAAACACAGCTCTCACCTTGGAGAGAACTAGAGATAGTTTATTCTGAAGTCTAATGGCCCTGGCCTGGGAACATGGGCTCAGGTTGCCCAAAGACATGTTCCACAGTGAAAATAAAATTTTACATGAAGTTACATAAAATTTTATTAGTTACAGAACAACGAAAGCCATGGACCAAGGCACTAACCAAATGCATTGGTAGTACATCAGCTAAGTGGGCAGATCACATCAAAGTGGAGAAATCTCTATAGACCTCAGATGTTACCTGGTGGTGTTCTTAGCTTTAGGATTGGTGGAAGCTGGTGGTCTGCTAAGCATACATTTGAAAGGCTTTGATAGACATAGGAATGTTAGGTCAGACAAAGGAGTCAGCAATGAATGATTTTCAAAGGGACCAAATACAGCTCAAGATAATTTGTGTCTGGATCTGCAACCTGCTAACTCTCTCTGATCATGAAGTTCAGTCACTTGACCTTGGGGGGTCTCTGGCACAGGTGTGATTTTTCTTTGTCTAGGAACTTCAGTTCACACACTCCCCAGATACTGCAGGCAACGCAAAGGGAGGGTTATGCATTGTTATTTTCCCTCAACTGACTGACTTGACTTGTAGATATGGTACTCACTCATGAAGCATATTAGGAAAAGTCAGTGGGAACATAAGGAAAGGATGGGGCGTCACGGGAAATGTGGGATGAATAAATGGGGGAGTTGTGGACAGGGACAAGCCAGGAACAGTAAGAGCCCAAGAGATGAAAGGCAGAAAGAAGGCTGGAGAGATGGCTCCCTGGATAAAGCACTTGCCGTAAAGTGTTAGGACAGGAGCTCGGCTCTCTACCACCCAAGAAAGTCCTGGCAGCCTGCCTGTCAGCTCAGCATTCGGGAGGAAGGGGAAATGGATCCTCAGAGTGAGCTAGCTACCTTGAATAGCTGAATGGGTGAGCTCCGGGTCCCAGTGAGAGACTGTCTCAGTGAAATAAAGTAGAGCGGAAGATATGTGGCATCAACCTCTGGCCTACACTACACACACACGCACCACACACACCAAACACACACACACAGTCACCACACACACACACCACACACACACACAGACACACACACACACCATACACACGCACCACACACCAACATGTATGCAAAAATGAGATAGACTGTACACTGTGTGTATTTGAATGTAGGATAAATATCACTGAACAGTACAAAGAAGGTGACTGCAATTGACAAAAGGTAATCGCCAAAACAAATCCATGTGAGTGTGTAAATCAATCACAAACATAAACGTACCAAACACCACAGAAAGCAAATCTCAGTAGACATGGAGAGAGAGCTAGACCTACAAAACTAGCAGGAGACATCAGCACCCCATTCCAGCAACGGCAGATCATCCAGGCAGAAAACCACTAAGAAAGCATTGAGCCTGAACTACACATTAGACCAAATGGCCCTCCCAGACATTCACAGAGCGTGCATTCAACAGCAGCTGAATCAAAATGTCCTCATAAAACACTGACGTTGAAACTTGCAGCCAATAAGTGGAGGAATTGCACAAGTCTACCTTGTAATCCTCCTGCCTCAGGCTTATTTGCTCAAGCAGTGCAGAGCTCTACAACCAGGTGACATCTGTCCTCACACTGCAGACCCAGGCCTTGGTGGCAGAGCCTTGTTCATCTTGAGAGTGTGGGCCTGGGGCTCAAAGCTGGAGGCTGGGCCTGGATCAATGCTGGAGCCTGGGCCTGGGCTTCAGTTTCAGGCTTGACCGCGGCCTTTGGCCAGCAGAGTCCGAGACCCTGAGCAACGTGAGCAAGAGCGTGCTTCCCATACTTGCAATGGATTCTGTGAGCACATTGGTTAAGCTTGTAGCTCCCCGATCCCCTTGGCCATCTAGGCTTGATCTCCCTGACCTCTTTGAGGGCCTTGATGGCCTTGGGCCCTGGGGCTGTGGCCTAACATTGTTCCATGACTTTCAACCCTTCTTGTGCACTTTGAAATGCATGTGTTCCTCAGCTGCTTGGCTCCTATCTCTGTGATTGGGGTTTCTGGATGCCATCATTCCTGTGCCATCCCCAGAGCTGGTTATGTGAAGGTAGTTCTTGGACTTGGCTATGTCTGCACCCGTAGGTCCAGAAGCTCTTGTGTGTCAGCAGAATAGGGACTTGGAGTGCCGCATCAAGATCAACATAGAAGAAGAAAAGCACTTGGTCAGCAGAGGTATGAGGGTAGCTGTGAGTTGGAGGCCAACCTGGGCTACAGAGTGAGTTCCAGGTCAGTTTTAGCTAGCATGAGATCCTGCCTCGAAAAATGAAAGAAAGAGAGAGAGAGAGACAGAGACAGAGAGAGACAGAGAGACAGAGACAGAGGATGGCAACCAGAAGACTGGAAACCTTTCCATTTCTGGCTACCTATAACAATAGAGCATGTGAAGAAAAATAAGCCCAATATATACAAACAGGAGAGAGTCCAGCGCTTTGTAAATAAAGACTTGGCGCTTCTTGAGTGTGTCTTTCCCATTCTTGGGGCGTGCCATCTTCTGTATTAATAAGCTGTCTCTGTTTCTATTACCTCACTATGTGTCTCTGGACACGGCAAGCTGGATACTCCAATGGGCAATGGTGCCCTCCAAACTCAGCTGCTTCTCTGGTTTCCCTTGAGACAGGAACGGACTTGAAAGGGCACATCTTAAATCTTTCAACACACATGCACACGCACACAAACACACTTTCATCAACACATATTCACACACTTGATGGAACGCACACATTGAATAGCTTTACTAGCTATTATTATTTTTATAATAATTAATTTATAATAATTAATTTTATAATATATATTATTATATCAAAGTCTCATTTTTTTACATGATGAATATGTTAAAATTACTCCTGACATTTTAAAAAGCAAATGTGATCCTCAAACACAAGGTGATCGTTATTGTTCCCAGACATTTTAGGATCCAGGCCAGGGTCCTGGCAGCCCCACCCATCTTCAATATGCCGATCAAAGACACGAGTAATAGCGAAAAGCAGAGACAGGAGATTTATTCAATGTGGTCGCATTAGGAAGACGAACAAATAAAGAATGATCCTCATGCCCCAAGCTTATCATCAGGGTTCTAACACGAGGCTTAGGTTCAAATTGAGGGCATGAGGTCTGCAGAGCCAAGCATTCCTGTTCAAGGTGTGGTCCTGCCATCACTGATCACTGGTTCCTTCAAGGGGATCTGACAGGTTGTCAGACTGTGTACATTATCATCCTGGAGGTAAGTTCTTTCTCTGCCTGGCACCAGGACCTGGGCCTTTTTCTTCTTCAGCATGAGATTACTGGGGAGATTCTAGTTTCTTGGGGACTATTTCTCAAGAGCCTGATGAACAAAGGGAGGAGTCCAAATCTTGGGTCCTGCCAGGAAGTTGCATTATGAACACTAAGAATGACGTGGATCCTAATGGAGCTGAACAGGATGGAGAAAAAGCGAAGAGTGAATGGATTTTCCACATCCTTGAGAGCTGTTACAGAAGGGCTATAAGGGGGGGGAGCACTTTGTAATGCTGTCTTCCAGACACATGTGGCCATGATGTTCATGACCTCACAGTGGCTGCCACTACCTACACAAGACCTGCCAAATAAGAGGGGTAAAACGATTTCATCAAAGTAGAAGAGAGAGTAGTTAGAAAGAAGAGATTCAGAAGAGGGGGAATTCAGGAGGGAGAAAAGAGAATGTGTGTGTGGGGTTAATCAACATGATAGTCTGTGGATGGAGGGGTTATCATCATGGTAGTCTGTGTGGGTGGAGGTTGTCAATAAAAAGTTTATTAAAAACCAAAAGAAAAGAAATGGAATTTTCCAAAAAAAAAAAAGTAATTTAGTGAAGGGTGATGCTATCTTACACCCTGTGTCTCCATCATTTCAAACCATCTCAGCTAAACTTGTGATGGGTCAGGCAGTTCCAGAGACAGCCTCCCCTTGAGTGGGAGTTGTCTGTCTAGAGCTAAAACCTAGGTGCTAACACTGATTGGTCAGACATGAACCAATCAGCTGTCTCTGACTCACCTGGGGAAACCTTAAGTGCGCTCTCTTCCTCACAAGGCAGGCTGGCACACGGACCTCTGAATCTCCCATAGAAAGGAAAGGCCTACTTTCACCTCAGCCTAATGGCTGGGGTCGGGGAAGACTCCAGATTCTTCCCACAAGAACCTTTCCTTTTCATGATGGGAGCCCTCTGTTATTTTTTCTGCTGCTTGTTTAGCTAAACAGCATAAATTCTGTTAAATTCTCCACGTTTTCTCCCCACACTGGTGGCTGGAGAACTCTGTAACTCCCCATGTTCCCTTAAATAATAAAGTCTCCCACTATACCTTACTATCTTGTTGTCTATGATTTTAATTCTTTAACTTTATAGACAAGAATCCGGGTACTCCTCAAATTTTGGGGTGCATTAGAATTTTGTTGGGCATTATCTAAATCCTAATCCACAGAATACCCCATTACAAACTGAGGTTGGATGATAATCTATTCATATGTATTGATTTTTCTCTTGTTTATTTCTTTAATTTTTTGGTATTAAGCTGTCTTAAAATTGGTAGAAATTACTCATTTCCCCTTCCTCAAGAGCATGAACATTTTCTGTGTGCATTCATGTGTATGAAGGTATGTGTGCATGTGTGTGTGTAAGCCAGAGGACAACCTCAGGTGCCTTTTCTCAGGAACACCATCTCTTCCTTTGAGACAGGGTCCAGCCCTGGCCTGGAGCTCACCAATAGGTTAAACAAGCCGGCTCCTGAAGCCCAGGGCTTCCCTGTCTCCACCCTTCCAACACTAAGTTACAAGTGCTACCTTTCTCATGAGTTCTGGGGATCCAAAATCACATCCTCACATGCTTTGGGACAAGTGCTTTACTAATTAAACTATCTCCCCAGCCTGTGAACATATTCTTTAAATTTCAAATAGTTTCTCCTAAAAGAAGCTTTAAAATCCAGAAAAGTTTAGACACTCATAAAAACAAATACCACACACTTACCCCTCAATTAAAACACGTTTTCCTGTATGTAACATGATTCGTTCTACTTTAGGCTTTTAATATTAAAATATATTGAAGGGAGAAGTACTCTCTTTTTCTTGCATAAGCTTATTTTCATTGACTATTTTAAGAATTTCCATCTACATGCATTTGTAAGTAAGATTGACATAAATTTCTATTTTTAATGTTCTTTTCCTGTTTTGACTTCAGGTTTATACTGCTGTCAAAATTTAGATGTTTAATTTGTCTTTTTTGCATTTAGCTTGTAAGATAAAAATTTTCTTATTCTCTGAAGGTTTTATAGATCTCATATGTAAAATCTTTTGTCATTGCTTTTTTAAGGTAGGGCTGACCTGGAACTCACTCTGTAGTCCCAGACTGGCCTCAAACTCACAGGGATCCTCCTATCTCTGCCTCCCAAGTGTTGGGATTAAAGGAATGACTTAAAATCATTTTAAGAGACACTATTCCTAAAATCTTATTTGCAAAAGATATTCAAGGACTATTTTAGACCATTTTCTGGTTTATTTAATTATACTGTATCTTCTTGAGACAATTTTGGAAAATCACAGAGTTTTAGAAAATTGTCAATTTTATTTATAAGTTTTGATTTGTGGAGATAAAACTACATTTTATTATCCTGTAACTAATCACACCTGCTTTGCTGTCTTGCTGTTCTTTGGTTGTGTGTGCCTTTTCTTTCTCGTTTTTCTCAAATTTGTCCAAGATGTGTCTATCCCAGGAATCTTCTCAGAGAACAGCAGTACAGTCCATGGTCCCCAGAACTGGTGAGTGACATATTAATAAACCAGTGTTAACTGAGCTAGAAGCCTCTTCCCTGTTGGCTGACTGTCATGGTATGGAAAGTGCTGTGCAGGCAGCTGGAGGAAAAAAGTCTTAACCAGCCGGCCAGATGGCAGATGCCCACAGGAGCAGTAGCAACATGCCTGTTGCAGTGCTTTGATCCAGGTGTCCCCATAAACCTATGTTCTGAATGCTTGATCCCTAGCTGATGGCAATTTTGGAATTGGAACCTTATTGGAACTGTGTTGTTGGGGGCAGGCTTATGGGGGTTCTAGCCAGCTTCCCCTGGCCAGTGTTTGGCACACTCTCCTGTTGCTGTTGTCCACTGAATGTTGGCCAGCAGGAGCTGTCCAGCCTCAGCTCATGCCATTGTTTTTCCTGCCATCATGGAGCTTCTCCTCGAGTCCATAACCACAATAAACCCTTTCCTCCACAAACTGCGTTTGGTTGGATTCTTTGTGCCAGCAACAACAAGTTGGCTGCAACACCTGTTATGGAGGTAACTAACAACTCTCTGAGTGGATGTGAGGCTTGCTTCATGAGAGTGAGTTCATGCCTGGTACTAAAAACCTAGTCGAAGGCCTATAGCTGGGAAGGCCCTAGGCCCTAGGAGAGAAGTTACTACTGTTTTTGGAATAAGTGCATATGTTGTGGCTGTCAAATTGCCTCTAAATTTTTATGTTTATGCCTGTAGATTAGTGCTGCTCTCACCTTCGGCCAGGGGAACTTCTCTTTTGCAGTTGGTGGTTTGAGGAGTCTCAAAATTCATCCAAGTGATGAGAATAAGTGTTGAGCTCTCTGTATCATGGCAAGGCTCAGGGAACATTGCAGAGGAGAAGCAGAAAGAATGGAAGAGCGTGAGCTCGGAGAGGAGTGCTTGAGAATACGCTCCTCCAGACACAAAGTAGCCTTTGCATTCATGACCTCACAGCGACGGTCGTTCCTGCATAGGAAAGACCTGCCCAATACTGGGCACCATTCCCATGGCGGATGGCGGGGGAGGGGAACTGAGGCATCAAAGCAGAAGAGATGGAAAGCATAAGGGATTCAGTGGATGAGGGATGGGATAAGAGGACGCAATGGGAAGGGATTGTGATCAAAGCAGTCCACATATGTATAAAAATTATCAATAAAAACGGTTTCCAGAAAAAAAAAGCATGCTTGAAAAGTAAGGATGTGCGAAGAGAAGGAAATGACATTGGGTTGCCTGGACGGAGCCTCCTCAACCTGAGTCCAGACGCAGGAAAAAGAGGGCTTCTCACAGCAGGACACAGTGTTGATACGGGCAGATGGTGGCCAAGAGCTGGGGAGGCTGCCAACACTTAGGGCCTTCAGCGACGCTCCCCAAATGAGCATCTCCAGGGACTGCGGTCCTACAGTGGCTTGGATTTTGGACATCTGAACTCCAGAACAATAAGAGAAGCATTTCTGTAATTTAAGCCAGTGACTTGATAGAAGTTTGTTACAATAACCCCAGGAACTAACACAGTTATCTTCTGGTTTTAGTTATCAATTCAACCCAACCCCACCACCCAAACATAATTTCTTTATTTTTGCTCTTTCTTTTATTAACTTTTGAATTTTCATCTGAAGTTTCTTTTGGCTTTTGTTTGTTTGTTTGCGGTCTCACTCTAGCCCAGGCTGACCTGGAACTCACTCTATGGCTGGCCTCAAGCTCTCTGAGAGCCTTCTCTCAGCCTCCCAAGTGCAGAGATTAAAGGCATAAGTTACCATGCCCAGCTTTATCTGAGTTTCTTTATTTAAATAAAGTGCAAAAGGTCAAACTTAACCTTATTTTCCTAAGGGTGTGTATCCCCTTCTACATATCTATATTTCAAAATGTGACAATATTAGTGAATAAGTATTTACTCCCCACACAAGGAAGTTTAGCATGTTATTTTCCCCAAAGTAAATCTTCCACAAATCAATGACTAGTGTCAAAGCTCCCAGATTTAAGATGGAGTCACTTGTGTCAAGCCCTAAGAAAAAATAAAAGAGTAAATCCAGAGGTAGAAAAAAAGAAAGATTCAACCATGCACACCTGACAACCAGAACTCTCCCAAACTACCTGGCCACCTCTGTACAGGACCTTCGCCTGAAGACATCTGCGCAAGCATGTTGTCCAACAAGTGCCTGTCTAACCATGGACCAACATGGCTTTCTATGTTAAGGATTATTTGTTTGCTTGTTTACTGTACTGGGTTACCTCAGCCCATTTTCATGCAAATATCTAGTGCACTTTGACTATGTCCCTGCCCGTCCCTGCTGCCCTCTCTTTGCCCTTCCTCATCGTGGAGTTACCTTCTCATTGCTGGGACACAGCAGCTTATAGAAGGAAAGGGTCTACCTCGGCTGATCGTTTCAAGGAGAAGCAGGGAAAGCATGGCGAGAACAGACATTCCGTCTTGTCATATCATCAGGTGGTCGTCATCTAAGTGAGTATTTCTGAACACCCAGTGGGCTGGACGAATAAACCTCAAGGTGATACACTTCCTCCAGCAAGGCTCTACAACCTTCCAAAATTGCCACCAGCCTGGGACCAAGTATGAGGCTATGGAGGACATTCAAACCACCCCACTCTCCCTGGAGTCCCCTGTGTTCCCCGAGACAGGTCAGCTCTTACTCTCGGATCACCTGTACATACATGGTTTTGTGTGTATAAAGCCTGCTAGCATCCAAGGACCATCGCTGCAGAGTATCTTACGTAACCCTCTTGCTCATCTGTCAAAACTCCCCCTTACCTCAACCGTGGTGAATGTGTACTCAGCTTACTAGGCCTAAGTATTCCCCGAGCACTGTTCTGCTCTCTCCAAATAAGATCCCTCTTCTCTGGAAGGCCAAGGCATTCACAATGACCATTTTATTTTATGATTATGTTATTTAGGTGATAGACAGCATAAATGAGAGCCTCTACTCTTGTCTTAGGGTACTCCTTAGAGGGCCTGGAATTCAGACATTCCCAGGCATGGGTGACCCTCAGGCCTTTTATTCACAGCTTAGAAAGCCACCCAGAAGGAATTGGATTGCAATGGGAAGTTTAACTGCTATTACACTAAATCTTTCTTTAATGCCCATATGAATAGGATGTATAAGAGTACTTTGCAGAGTTCAGAACTCAAGGAAAACGCTCTTGGAGGGGAGGGTGCTCTGTGTGCCATCACCATACGCCATTCGTCGCGAGCCCAATGCTCATCTTCAACTTCTCTGCTTAAGAACTACAGACTCTGGCTCTACTGGCTAGGTTCTCAAAAGCATGTGTTCTTAGCCTGAGAAAAAAGCAGAATTCAAAATTTGACATAGCTTCCACTGTGTGTGGATGACTTCTGTGGCATCAAACTGAAGAAGGTCCAGAGAAAATTCCTTTGTCAAGGACATCTGCATTGATTTAACCATCTTCTCCCCTTCCCCTCGGGTTACCCCCAAACCTGTGAGGGGAAGTGTGACCACAGCGGTCCTGTTGGAGTGTTTCTTCACAGAAACAGAAGCTCATTCTGTAAGCACACAAAGAGCAAAGTTGCCTGCACAAAGGGGCTTCTTACAAGATGACTTCTCGCGATGTGATTTCTGTGGAGTAAGAACATTTTCCCATTCCAACCGTCTTGTTTGTATTTAGGGAACATAAATCACTAGCTAATTTAGTTGTTAAAATCTTTAATTATATTCTTCAAGGCTCATTTACTTGAAATTTCTCTTCCACATCAAGCTAAAATAACATTTAATTCTATAAACTATCCAAAACAAGAAATAAGATGTATAAATTAAAAATCTAAATCTCAAGTTAGTATAAATCATCCTCATTTTGTTGCTATTTCTAATGCTTTAATTACCCAGTCTCTTAATAAGATAATGTCTAACAATATAAAGTATACCTATGCTCATATTTATGTGAAAAATAATTTTGTGCATGTGCGCATGCTTGTTCATATGCATGTGAGCATGTGTGAGTGTGTGTGTGTGCTGATATGCATGCAGGTGTGTATGAAGGTAAAAAGTTGATGGTGGGACCTGTTTTCTTCACCTTGTTTTCATGAGACAGTTGCTCACCGATTCAGCTAGACAAGCTGGCCTCTGCTGTCCAGCACTGGGACTACAGGCCCACATCACCAGCCTGGCACTGGATGTGGGTTCTGGGGATTCCAGCTTAGGTCCTGAGTCCTAAGTTCAGTGGAAGACTCTGTCAAAAAAATTAGGTGTAAAGTGATCAAGAAACACACCAGGTATTAACCTCTGGCCTCCACATGCGAACACACACACAGGAGCACGTGCATGCACGCATGCACATGAACACGCACACACAGTCCTGTCATAGAACAGACCCAGTACCAGTGAAGTAGAGATCCCAGAAGTTAATCCAAACGTGCGTGATCAACTAGTTTTTGACAAGGACACCAAGAAAACACAACAAGGAAAGGACAGTTTCTTCAAACTAGGAAAGCTAGATTTTCATATGCGAAATTAAACAATTAAGTGAAATTGTACCCTTATGCTATGTGAAAGAATTAACTCAGACTGGGTTCTTAACTAAAGGTGAGCTCTGAAACTAAACCTAGTAGACGATAATGTAAGGAAAACTTCTGGACAGTAACCTTGGTCTTGACGGTGATTTTGCCCATCACAGCAAAAGAGCAGGCTACATAAACAAGAATAGATGGGACTCTATCAAAGCAAACACTTCTGTATACCAAATGAAACAGTAGCCTACAGGCTGTGGAAAAAAAGGACAAAACAGATTTTCATTAAGAAAATAGGGGACGGAGCAAGATGGTGGACGAGGAACAGCGTCGCCAGGACTCTCTCCATAAGGTTTGATTTTTTCAACTGGGATCCAAACTTGGAACACCAGCTGGACCTGAGCCCGGGCCCTCCCCCCCCCCCCCTCCTGGGCCAGAGCAGACAGGGTTCACCAGCGGCTCTCTGCTCCCCTGTGGAGCAGAGAGCCAGACCTTCCCCCACCACAAGTTCCCGCCACTATCCCCTCGGGGCAGGTTCTGAACACCACCAATTAAGCCGCTTCCCCTCATGGGAGCACCCAATCCTCAGACATGCTTATCTCCATGACCCCCCCTACAGACACAGGCAGACCCAAGCCTTGGGCAAGCTGACCTAGCTTGGTTCTGGGGCCAGACCTGAGGCAGATACCTGGGAATCTTGGCAGAGGCTGATTTGGAAGGATGCCGTCTGAGAGGGGAGGGGCTGTCTCTCTGCAATCCAGGCCCCGAATCACAGCCAGACCCCTGACCACAGGCCCAGCCTCTCCTCAGCTTCAGGACCACCACAGGGTTCCCCAGCTGTTCTCAGCTCCGCAGGGGAACATGGAGCTGAACCCTGCCCAACCCAAGCTCCCGCCATTGTCCCCTCGGGGTGGGTTCCCAGACCGCGGAGCCAATTGAGTGGCTTCCCCCCACGGGAGCACCCAATCCTCAGACGCAACCCTCTCCACGACCACCCCCCCCCACATACACAGGCAGACGCGATCCTTGGGCAAGCCGACTGGGGCCAGTCATCAGGCAGATACCTGGGGACCTTGGCAGAAGCTGGTTCATCAGACGGGTACCTCCCAGGAGGGCACATGCGCTCTCCGCGAGTACCAGGGATCACGCGACACTGCCAGGAAGTAAAGTGGGCTGAATAGCACTCCTCAGGGTACCTGAGTCCCACTTCCCAACCTGGGCATGGGCAGAAACCTACGGAAAAACGGAACTCCCCAACCCAGCGCCCCTAGTCCCATTATGGAACACAAAAGTGGCAAGGAAGTAGAGGTAGCTCATACACAATCGCAAATAGAGAATAATATGACTCCTGACCACAACTGCAATGCAAATATGAAGCAGTTAAGGGCTGATATGGAAATTATGAGAAAAGATAAGAATGAGATGAAGCTTTCTTACTCAAGCATAGACTCCAGACTGAATTTGATGGAGAGAAATATGAACGAATTCAGAAATACATTAAGTGAATTAAAGATTAATCAACTAAGATAAGACCTGGACAATCAATTGATTAAATTTGATGAGGACTTAAGAAAACTTAAAAATGATTAACAGGAATCCCAAGCAAAAACAAAAATAGATTGGAAATTGGATCTCACCAAAGAATTGGAGACTATAAACAAAATTATAGCAGAAACCAATAATGAAAAGGAGATGTTAAAAACCTCCCTTGAATCATTCAGTCCCAGAGTTGATAATCTGGAGAACAGACTTTCAGAAGTAGAAGACAAATCAGAAGGAATGTCATAGAAATCAGAAAGATGTCATAGGTTTCAATAAATTCAAGAAATCAAGTGAGCAAAATTTGAGGGATCTATGGGATACAATAAAGAGGCCCAATATTAGAATCATGGGGATCCCAGAGGGAGAAGAAGCCCAGGCTAAGGGCATAGGAAATATCTTCAACAGAATTATTCAAGAAAAATTTTCCTATCTAACAAGAGAAAGCCCACTCAACTTTCAAGGGGCCCAGAGGACTCCAAACAGACTTGACATGAAGAGGAACTCTCCAAGACCCATCTTAATTAAGATGCCTAACATAGAAAGCAAAGAGAAAATACTCAAAGCTGCTAGAGGAAAGCAAACCATAACTTATAAAGGAAAAGCCATCAGACGTACCTAAAACTTCTCATTAGAAACCATGAAAGCCAGAAGGGCTTGGAATAATGCTTTTCAGGGCCTAAAGAAGTATGGCTTTCAACCTAGACTACTGTACCCAGCAAAGCTATCCCTCCTGATAGATGGAGAAGTGAAAATGTTCCATGAAGTAAAACAGCTCTACGACTATTTCAAAACAAAGCCAAAATTTCAGAAGATCCTGCAAGAGATATCCCACACAGAAGAAACAAGAAATCTTCCTCAGAAGGGTACCAGAGATCAGACACGACAATCACAGTCAGTGTGCTAATAACAGCAGCACAGACAAATACCCCCATTAACCCTTCATCATGGCAGGGCTCAAAGCAAACCTCACAGTCATATCACTGAATATAAATGGACTTAACTCCCTTATAAAAAGACACAGACTTGCAGGGTGGATCAGAAAAATGGACCCTTCCATCTGCTGCCTTCAGGAAATGCACTTTACTTCTAAAGACAGCAACCTTCTTAGAGTAAAAGGATGGAAAACAGTTTATCAGACATGTGGAAGTAAAAAGAAAGCAGGTGTGGCGACACTAATCTCTGAAAAAATAGACTTTACACCAAAATCAATTAAAAAGGATAATGATGGTCACTTCTTACTCATCAAAGGAATGATCCAGCAGGAAGATATCACCGTTATTAACATATATGCACCAAATTTGGGTGCAACACAGTTCATAAAGGAAACCCTACTCAAAAATAAAGCAGAAGTAGACTCTAATTCCATCATAGAAGGAGACTTTAATTCACCTCTATCAATTCTAGACAGATCAACCAAACAGAAGATCAGCAGGGACATAATGGAGCTTAATGACACCATTGACAAGCTGGGGATAACAGATATTTATAGAACGTTCTACCACAAAGACACAGAATATACATTCTTCTCAGCAGCGCATGGGGCTTTTTCTAAAATTGATCACATCTTATGTCACAAATCTTCCCTAAACAAATTCAGGAAGATTGAGGTAGCTCCTTGCATCATATCAGACCACAGTGCATTAAAGGTAGAAGTTAACAATGAAACAGGATCCAGAAAATACACAAAGTACTGGCGTCTGAATAATGCACTCCTAAAAAATGATTGGGTCATCCAAGAAATAAAACAGGAAATTCAGAATTTCCTAGTATTAAATGATGACGATAACACATCATATCAGAACTTATGGGACACAATGAAGGCAGTCCTTAGGGGAAAGTTCATCACGCTAAATGCCTTCATATCAAAGACAGAGAGGTCTCAAATCAATCACCTAACAACCCACATAAAATCATTGGAACAGATGGAAAAAGCTAACCCAAGGAGCTCAAGACAAAAGGAAATAAATAAAATCAGAGCTGAGATTAATGAATTGGAAATAAAGAAAACAATTTAAAAAATAGATAAATCAAAGAGTTGGTTCTTTGAAAAAGTTAATAAGATCAACAAACCTCTGGCCAATCTAATCAAATGAAGAAATGAGAAATCCCAAATCAACAAAATCAGAAAGGACAATGGTGAGATCACAACAGATCCCAAAGACATTGGAAGAATCATCAGGTCATACTTCCAAAACCTCTACTCCACAAAATTAGAGAGCCTGGAAAAAATGGATAGGTTTTTGGACACCTACCAACTGCCAAAGCTTAACCCAGAGCAGATAAAAGCACTAAATAAACCTATCACACCCACAGAGATTGAAGATGTAATCAAAACCTTCCCAAAAGGAAAAGCCCAGGACCAGGTGGTTTCTCAGCTGAATTCTACCAAGCCTTCATCAAAGAGCTGAAACCACTCTTTCTGAAGCATAGAAAAATAGGGAAGGCTTCCAAACACCTTCTATGAAGCTACAATTGCCCTATTCCCCAAACCAGGCAAGGATGCAACAAGAAAAGAGAACTATAGACCCATATCTCTGATGAACTTAGATGCAAAAATCCTGAACAAAGTCCTAGCAAACCGGATACAACGATACATCAAAAATATTATCCACCCTGACCAAGTTGGTTTTATCCCAGAGACGCAGGGATCGTTCAACATACGCAAGTCGATAAATGTAATACATCACGTTAATCGGCTCAAACACAAAAACCACATGGTTATCTCAATAGATGCGGAGAAGGCTTTTGACAAAATTCAACACCTCTTCATGTTCAAAGCTCTCGAAAGAATAGGCATAGATGGCCTATTCCTCAATTTAATAGTCAAATTACAAATCTCCTAAAGCACAGATCATTCGCAATGGGGAATGACTCAAGGAGTTCCCACTCAATTCAGGAACAAGACAACGCTGCCCATTCTCACCACTGCTCTTTATATTAGTGTTTGAAGTTCTAGCCCAAGTGATAAGACAAGAGAAGGACATAAAAGGGATACAAATTGGAAAGGAAGAAATTAAACTATCCCTCTTTGCAGATGACATGATCCTTTATAGATCAGACCCAAAGAATAGTATCAGTAACCTCTTGAAGGTGATTAATGCCTTCAGCAATGTGGCAGGATACAAAATTAACACACAAAAATCAGTAGCCTTTCTATATGCAGAAGGCAAGCAGACAGAAAAAGACATCAGAGAGACTGTCCCATTTTCTATAGCCTCAAAGAAAATCAAATACCTTGGAATATCACTAACCAAGGTTGTAAAGGACTTATATAAGGAAAATATTGAAACACTTAAGAAGGAAATAGAGGAGGATGTGAGAAGATGGAAAGATATTGCATGCTCATGGATAGGGAGAATCAATATAGTAAAAATGGCAATCCTGCCAAATGCGATTTACAGATTCAATGCTATTCCGATAAAAATCCCAACCTCTTTCTTCACAGACATAGAAAAAATAATCTCTAAATTTATTTGGAAAGGCAAAAGACTTCAGATAGCCAAAACTATTCTAAGTAACAAATCCTACTCAGGAGGCATCACCATGCCTGACTTCAAAACATACTACAAAGCCATAGGAATGAAAACAGCATGGTACTGGCATAAAAACAGAAAGACAGATCAATGGAATAGAATTGAAGACCCAGCTTTAAATGGAAGTAACTTCAGTTATTTGGTCTTTGACAAGGGGGCCAACAATGTACGCTGGGCCAAAGATAGCATCTTCAACAAATGGTGCTGGAGGAATTGGATAAACACATGTAAAAAAATGAAAATAGACCCACTTCTTTCACCGCGCACAAAAATCAACTCCAAATGGATCAGAGACCTTAATATAAACCCGGTAACCCTGAACACCCTGGAAGAAAAAATAGGAGGAACTCTACATGAAATAGGAGTAGGAAAAAATTTCCTGAGCAAATCTCCAGCAGCCCAGGAAATACGACAAACACTTAACCAATGGAACCTGATCAGGCTCAGAAGCTTCTGTACAGACAAACAAACCATACTCAGAGCCAATAGACTCCCTTCAAATTGGGAAATGATTTTCACCAGCTACAACTCTGACAGAGGCCTAATTTCAAAAACCTACAGAGAACTCAAAAAAATTATTAACAAAACCCCAAAATGCCCCCTCACAAAATGGGGTACTGATCTCAACAGAGAATTCACGGAGAAGGAAACACAAATGGCCTTGACTCATTTAAGAAAGTGCTCAGCATCCTTAAGCATCAGGGAAATGCAAATCAAAACCACAATGAGATACCATCTTACCCCTGTCAGAATGGCAATCATAAAGAAAACCAACAACAATCATTGCTGGCGAGGATGCGGGGAAAAAGAAACCCTCATTCACTGCTGGTGGGATTGCAAACTTGTTCAAGCGCTATGGAAAGCAGTGTGGAGACTTCTAGACAGAATGGATATAGAACTACCAATGGACCCACCTATCCCTCTACTAGGCATCTACCCGCAAGATGCCACATCTCGATGTAGAAATTTCTGTACAACTATATTTATAGCAGCTCAATTCATAATAGCCAAGAATTGGAATCAACCCAAATGCTCATCCATGGAGGAATGGACAGAGAAACTGTGGTATATTTATACAATGGAACTCTACTCAGCTGAAAGGAAAAATGACATATCGAAATTTAGGAAAAAATGGTCTGACTTTGAGCAGATCTTACTAAGCGAACACTCAAAAGAACAGAGAATTGAATGCCGCACTCTCCCTCATATGCAGTCCTTAACCAGGATAACCGTTTTCTTTATGCAGACTAGTAGAAGGAAGTGAGAGGTTATGAATGAGGCTTAAGGGAAGGGGGGAGGGGAATGGCTCAAGCATGAGGCTAAACCAAATTAGCTTCAAAAACATAAAATCCTCAAGAGCACACTGTAACCTAAAGAGTAAGTAGTGGGCGTCAACTGGCAAGAGGGATCATGAGTAGTAGGGGAGAATGTCTAAGTCTGTGAATAATTGAGCAGTCTGAAAGCCCGGGTCCCGGTCACCGGTCCCTTCCCTCACTGAGCTGTTCACCAAAGTGACCCATGAGGTTCCAAAAACAAGACAGAATTCTGTCAAGGCTCTTGAACGCCCTCCCCAGGCCTGAGACAAAATCCTGTTGCTGAAGAAACCACAGAATGCCATCGATCTTCATCGAGAATCCCAGCGAGCTCTGGAATGGTAACCAACCCCCAGATGGCAGTTAGTGAAGGGCTGAAGGGCAATGCACAACCTGCCAGGGGAAGATGATTGGCGATAACTGGAGTAAACAGACCATTGGCATGAAACATAGTCTGCGGCCATGAATAGGCTGAACACAGTTCCTACTGGGAGAGAACAGCAAACCAAGAAAGGAGCAATTATGCAATGAAGGAGCCTGGGCCTGGGGGAGACAATCAACAGCCATTAAATTTGGCCAAATATTCCACTCAGTGAGGGGGAACCCTTGATTGGAAATGGGGATTTAGGGTGATATGCACTGGATTCCATACTCTTGGGCTCCCAAGAAAAGATACACTATATGAACGTCTGACAGGGAGGCTACTAATAGAAACTAGGTAATCCAGAATGGTGTATATATTTGTTAACCTATACTGTTCTCACTCTCCGATGGAGATTGTGTTTCTATTTTTCAGGATATAGCAAGTGAGCTGTGGCCCATATAACCCTACCATCCGACAGCAGTCCAAAAGCTGAGATCATGGCAAGAGATGAGCCACCACAGTCATTTTGTGGAGGATCCATATGGAACCCTGCAGAGAAGGACGGGATGAACAAGGGACCCACAGCCACAGCCATTCAACCAACTCAGGATAAGCCAAATTTGTTTGTGTTTTTCAGGATGCAACGAGAGAGCTGTGGCCCATCTAACCCTACCAACCAACCATAGGCCGATGGCTGAGATCCTGGCAAGAGAGAAGCCACCACAGTCATATCGTGGAGGATCCATATGGAATCCAGCAGACAATGACAGATGAACAAGGGACCCATAGCCACAGCCATTCAATCAACACAGGATAGGCCAATGAGACAGAAACCAAGGATTTTCAACACAAAGACCCCTAAGCTCACATTAAAGCAGCCTTAATACCCACCACGACTCAGGGAATTGAGCGGAAGAGGGGGCGAAACGATTGTGAGAGCCGTGGTGGGGGAGACTGTCCAGAGGCATGACACCCTTCAGTAACAACACACTTGGGCAGGATCCCCTGCCACAAGGACTAATACAGACAGCCCACGGAGGAGGATATCCAGCTGATCGGGGATGGGGAGGGGGGGAATTGGGGAATTGGGGGTAACAACTCATTATTTGCCCACTAAATAATGTAACTCATTATGGACAATAAATATATATTTAAAAAAAGAAATTAGTAGCCAAATTTTATAAGAACTCATACAAGCCAATCATAAAAAATATAGCCTAATAAGATAATTGATAAAGGACTTGTACAGACTTCCCCAAAGGAGACATAAAAATGACACACGTAAACACTGGATGTGGCAGGACAAACCTGCCATCCTCGATGACACAGGAGGATTGATGTATGAAGTCAGCCTGGGTTACAGAGTGAGACCCTGTCAAATAAAAGTCAAAAGATATGTGGAAAGGTGTTCAGTATTATTTAAAAAATGTAAGTCAAGATCACTGTGAAATACTGCCCACACTTACTAGAATGCTGTGACTAAAACTTCAGAAAATGGCAAAGGTTGCCAAGGCTATGGGGGAAGGAACCCCCACCACACTGTGGTCGGGGTGTAGGTGGGCCTACACCCTGGACAGCAGGGTGGATGTCCAATGGTTTGAACCTGTCTCTCAGAAGTTCCTCATCTCCCAAGGCACACGTGGCTAGCATTCGGAAGCGGCCCGGACAGGTCATCAGAGTTACATGATGTCATGAGGATGCCCCGCCCGTGGGATAGTGTCTTTACAGGAAAGGGATAGAGGAGTTTACCTGCTCCTGCTCCTGCCCTCCCCTCGAGTCACCCCGTGAAGGAAGGACTTCCTGGGAAAGTGGTGCATGATCCAGGATTTCAATCTCCAGTGCTGTGAGAACCAACGCTGCAAATCGCCCCGTCTCCAGGATGAACTAAGGCATTGAAAATAGAGCTAGATGTGAGCTAGCCGTCCAGGTGCCTCCATGGCGATGGGACCTGGGCGCAGGGCTCTCTGTGCTACTATACTTATGGCACCGCCTCCTTATCGTCTCTGGAACCACACGGAGTTTCTTTAAGATTATTGTTTTTTGTTCCTTTGCAGGCAGGCTTTAAATTCCCCTGTCTTGGGAGTCAGTAACTAAAGAGTTGATAATACTATATTTCCTCAGTAGGAATGTGCACATTTAGGCTGGAGAGGTGGCTCAGCAGTTAAGGCTCTTGCCTGCAAAACAGAGCTTTGCCAGAGTTTAATTCCTAGGTACCCACCTAAAGCTAGATTCACAAAGCGGCACATGCATCTAGAGTCCATTTGCAGTGGCTAGAGGCCCTCTCTGTCTTACTCTCTCTCTCTTCTCTCAATGCTTGCATATATATATATGCACATATCTATATAATAGTGCACACATTCCAATTGCATGGTGACATACTGGAATAATAATGTGGAATACTATTTAGTCATACAAAAGGTCTTGCCATTTGTCACAACACAGAGGTGCCAAGAGGATGTGACACAGAAAGAAATCGCCTGGCCTCACTTATGAGTGGATGTGAGATGCACAGAGGAGGAAAGCAAAGCTGTGGTTACAGGATGGGCAGAGGATGGGAGAAGAAATGAGGAAACGCTGGTCAGAGCAACACAATCACCATCACAAGGGAGGCTGCTGATGGAGAGGCTCTGTAAGTCCTGCTGCGTGAGTAAATGAGAGCTCTTCTCAGAAGGTGCAGAGGCCGAGGCCCAGCCCTCCTCAGAGGAGGGGTTGGCAGCCATGTGTGCTAGGGGAGTAGAAACATCTTTCATTATGTGGCCACTAGTAAGTCACCCATGTTCCAGTAAATAATTCCCCGCCCATGAAAAAATAAAAAACCCTAATTAAACTCAGTAGGTCACCAAAATGCAAACTTGGAAATAGAGGGGAGCTTTGGAAAAGAAGTGGCTCAGTGGGCATCTGAAGGGGGACAAGAGACTACAACGGAGGTGAATATGATCAAAATATAGACATGCACAAAATTGTAGAGAAAAATTAAACTGTGAAAAGGAAGCGGGGCGTGGTGGCTCACACCTTTAATCCCAGCACTCTGGAGGCTGAGGTAAGAGGATCACCATGGGTTCAAAACCAGGCTGGGCTACAGAGTGAGTTCCAGATAGATGAGACCCTGTCTCAAAAATACCAATAAAATAAAATTAATTATTAATTAACTTTAAGAGCATAAGAAAAGCAGGGTGACTGGGGCCCTATTTTCTGATGGCAGAAACTAAAGGACAACTTTCCATACATGGCTTCCTAGTTTCTGAACCAGGTGTGGCCCAGGGAGAGTCTGGTGGGAAAGCTGGAGTGCTCTGAGAGAAACGCAGGGGATGCTGGGTAGACACACACGACACGCACCTGTCACTGGGGAGGAGCTTTTAAAGCCAGCTCTGGGACTAAGGAGGAAGCACACGAAACACTGGGTAGAATGTTCAGAATGTTCAGACGTAGGAAACAGCACATGCAGCTGGCGTGGTGGCACATGCCTTTAACTCCAGCACTGGGGGCTGAAGTGAGAGGATGGCTGCAGAGACCCCGCCTTGAAACTAAAGAAACAAACAAACAAAAAAAAAAAAACACTACCCTAATGGCAACAAGAGGTATGTGGGCTAAATTTCAGGGACAAGAAGGGCTGGGTTTGCACACTCCCCAGGCTCCTCTTTAGATTGGGATGCCTTGTCCCAGTGTGCTGGAAACCCTGTCTTAGGCTTCCTGGGGCCCCCACTTACTGTCATGCTCTGTGGAGAGCTGGGTCACTGGGCACGGTCAGGCTGAAACATGCACCGGAGTTCCTGCTTCTGAATGTGGTTCCCACCCCACGTGACAGCAAGGCACACACTGGTTCCAGGCAGAATGAACCAGCCAGAAGGTAGCAAGAACCATGGGCAACCCAGTTCCAGCAACAGCCAGTGAGACGCTGACACATTGGTTTCTTGTTATTCGTGTTTTTTTTTTGTTTGTTTTTTAAGGCAGTCTCACCATAGCCCAGGCTGCCCCGAAACTTCCTCTATAACCCAGGCTGTCCTCAAACTCATGGCAGTCCTCCTACCTCAGCCTCCCAAGAGTTGGTATTACAGGCATGAGCCACCACACCTAGTCCCATAATATTGTTTTATTCAATTTAATAAGCAGATATATAGGATCCATAGGTCAGGCACCTGAAGCTTACAGAGATCAGGCAGTTTTCTCAGGGTCACACTGCTCGTTAGAGGAACAGAGGCTCTGCGCACACACACACTCACACACACACAGTGCCATTTTTTCTTGACATACAGGGCTCTCCCATTTTAACCAACTTGGGAAAATCATTCAACACACAAAACCAAACTAGATTTCCAGTGTGAATGAGTTGAGAACAGGAAATTAAAGTACAAAATTTCAAAGAAAAGTTTTAAGCAATGTAGCATCTATGATGGAATTCAGGAAATTGCAGTAATCGAGAATGATGACAGTCACAGGGCCAGCAGCAAGCCAAGATAAGGTGACTCGGTTTGAGCAAAAGAAAGCATCAGATCTGGAGGGCGAGAGGAACGCAGAAATGCCTCGGGAAGTGTCTGCAACTTGTCAGCCAGCACCAGGGCTGCCGAAAGCCTTGGGTCTCAGAGAAACAACCTTGGCAGTGAAGTGAACGGACCTCTTTCATCTGACCACAGTGGCTACCGGAGGGAGGAGCCCTCTCTGATGTCGAATCCGGAACTAAGAAATACATCCTAGGGAGTAATGCGTTCTCTTCCACTGGGGCTGGAGACCATTAGATGGAGCCCCAGTTTCTAGGCCTAAGGACAGAGGGTATCAAGTTTTTTTCTGGCTCGAACTGGCCTGGATCACCTGAATGCACCTATGTGCTGGATGACTATATTCCAAGCACAGGCTTTCAGAGAAAGCAGAGGACATTGAGATACAACAGCAACCAATGTAACAAGAATGCTGAGGACATATGGCAGAGGCCAGCGAGCCAAGAAGCGCTCATCTGCGCAATAGTGGTGTGAAATCGGTAAGCCATTGATTAACCACCTAGATTTAGCGCCACACAAAGAAAATAAAACTGTCTACTGCTTGTAAAATTCAGAAGCCCCGATCCCATCTACCTCTTGGACCGGTGCAGCAATCCCACTGAGGAGGCCCCTCAGTGGGTTGGGGACAGGGAGGGGGGAAATGTGGGAATCATCATAAGACTTGTCATACAATGTATCTAATTATTAAAGATAAACAAGTTAAAATAAGATATTAAAAATGAGACGCAGGCCTGGGGAGATCGTGACAAGAGCATTTGTCACATGAGCATGAGGGCCTGACAGGGCTGGACTTGACCTGAGCTCAATCCTCAACCTTCTCGTAACAATGCCAGGTGTAACCCTGCAGGCCAGTCGTGCCAGTCCTGTGAGAGTAAAGGCTGGAGAATCTCGGGGGCTCGCCGGTCATCCAGTCTGACGGGAAACGGCAGCTCCAGGTTCAGTTAGCGACTGTCAGGAGGCGATGACGCAGAAGAGCGATAAGAAAAGCCACCCAACGGTGTCTTCGGACCTCCATGTGTGTGCACTGGGCACATGCATCTGCCCACACATGTACATATACTACAGCACAATACTATCTACACACATGCACAAGCAATAACATACTACACATGCACACCACACGTACCACAGCACACATGCTATACACACACACACTTGCACACTACACATACCACAGCATGCATACTACACACACACACACACACACACACATGTACACCCACAGCTCTATCCGGGCCTTCCCATGTTCTGTCCTGTTCGACAGCAGTGTGTAGAGAGCTGGTGCTCCGTTCGGTGTGGGCATCAGTTAAGACCCCGTAGAAGATTCTTTCCTCTCATAGATACAAAATCCAGGGAGTACCCTCGTGGTACACGCCTTTGCTCACCTATGAGATTATTCCATGTGGACAGACCCTGAGAAGGGCCTCTGCGAGATCAGAGGCGTGGCCAGCCTCACATCTAAGGCGCACTGCCAAATTCAGTCTCCAAGTCTGATGTCTGCCTTTCATTCCCACCACCATCCTGCTATCATCCCGCACACGGCGGGGCAGGCTCCTGGAGAGGGTCACAGCTCCTCATCACTAAGAGAAGTTACTTATGTTTCTGTACACCTCAAGGTACCTCTGACTCTTTGAAAAGTCAGTTCATTCACATTTTGTCTAATCTGATGCTCACCCTTTGTCAGTGGATCAGCAGCTGCTTGGTCTTCTCGCCGAAGTGTGTTCATCTTTCTTTTATAACTTCTGGACCTCTTTGTTACACCTGAGCCTGCAAGTAGAGATCTCTTTCTCCATATTTCAGTTCAGAAATGTCCTTGTTGTTGTCATTGTCTTGTTTTTGTTTATGTTTGTTTGCTTGAGGTCGAGTAGGCCTGGAACTCACTCCAGAGCTCCTAACGATTGCGCCTCAGCCCCAGGAGTGCTGGAATCAGTCAAGAGCCACCAGGCAGCCCTGTCAGCATTTTAATGCTTCACTTTGGCTCTTGGCTTTCTCATCCTTTGCTTGAGACAGGCTCTGGCTATGTCTCCTTGGCTGGTCTTGAACTTGCACCTATCCTCCTGCCTCTCAAGTACTGGGAGCACGGGAGTATTTTTCTCCGTGAAACAAAGTGGTGATGGTCTAGCTGATGGTGCTGACAGCGGGCATTTCCTCTCTGAGGGGTAGATTTGCCTCAGATCTCTGGACTAATCTCAGGACCTGGGAATGCTGACAAGACAGTTCTTGTCCTTCCCTGAGCCTAAGATCCTGGAAGCCAACAGGGCGAAATGTCTACTTTTGGTCATGACTGGTTTCCAAGACAGGAGTGAGCCATCCTCCCATGGCTTCTGAACACTGAATCTGGCAAGGAAACGAGGGTTTGTGGCACTGCGTGTGACATCTACTGCCACTTCCAGGAAATGGACTCATCATCCCAGCCCATGGTTCTAGATTCTGGGTCAAGTTTCCTTAGCGCAAGGGCTCGCAATGGCTCCTTGTTTCCATGTACTTCCTGTGGAGTACATGGTTTGGCATTGGGGCTCCCCACTGAGTCAGCTCTTGGGGAGCACTGAGGAGCTGCAGCCCAGATGTGGCTATTCAGTATGGCCAACAATATTGGCAATGGCTTGTGTCCGATTTTAAAAGCAGAAATGGGGCTGGGGAGATGGATACCTGGGAGAGCAAGCCAGAGTGCCTGAGTTCAAACCTCCAGAATCCATGTGAAAGCCAGAGCTGTGGTGAGCTTCGGAAACCCACAGAAGGATATCCTCAAAGCTCAGCGCTTTCTGATGAAGGCCTAGTGACTGCAATGGTGGACGAGGGACCCTGCTTCCAGTGAGGAAGAAGCAAAGACTAACACCCGACATTGTCCTCTGACCTCCACATGTGCGTTGGGGTATGTATGTGCTCTCCCTGCCTCATAAAAGCAAAGTTCTCTTTTCCAAATTCCACAGCCACTCCCACTCTCGAATCCCCAACCGATACACTCTTTGGTTTCATCATATATTGCTTGACATCCACACACCAATCCATGGATCAGCTTATCTTCCTTGCTCCCCCCCCTTTGTGGTATTGAGGAAATGCGAGACGAGTGCTTCCACCACTGAGCTGCATCCCCAGCTCCAGTAAGGACATCGGATTGCTTTAATTCATTTTACGATCTGGTTGAGTACATTAAATAAGTTCACAAGAAAAACGGACATGAATTCAGCGTCGAGGCGGGCGGGACTGCCTTGCACTTTGGGCTGTCTTCAGTGAAGAGGGACCTGTTAGCCAGAAAAATGTTTTCAGGAAGAGTGCTGAGGGTGACAGAGAAATCGGCTGGCCCTAGATTTCCCAGAAATGGGAGCCTGAGTCACAGCTCCTGTGTGAAGACTCTCCAGGGAGGTCTCACCACAGAATCACAGAGGGTGTGGAAAACAGGGGAGACCACATAAGGATGGGGGAGGGGGTACCAGGCCGACTTGATCTTCCCTTGCTCAGTGATTGGGGCCTCCGTCCACTAAATGTGACATGGTTCCTGCCCCTCACTACTCAGCTGTGTTCTGTGATGCTCCATGGTCTCGGGGGAAGCCAGGTTCTGGTGCTTGGGGACAGGAGGTGCCTGGTCTTTCTGCAGGATCAGTCGTGTCCAGCTTTCTGAAGCAGGAAAGCCTAGAAAAATCCAGTCAGTCCCCACGAAGGCCACACTCACACACACACACACACACACACACACACACACACACACACACACATTGTTTTAAGCGGCTGCTGGTGATTCGAGTTCTCCACTGGGGAAGTGCTCTGTGCCCTAGGCATTGTCAGCCAGACCCCGACCAGGGAACAGTACTGAACAGTGGGCACAGGAGCAAAAGCCAAGTAGGGGCTCTCCCCGCAGGAGGAAGGCATGTGGGCCAAGCTTTGACTAAAGGCCAGAGGCACACCTCACCATCTCTATCCCGGCTGCTGCCCCTGGATGGACAGAGGCGCTTCACTCCAGCAACACGGGGGCCTTGGTCTGTAGACCTAGAGCTCCCAAAGCAATGCCTGAAGCCTCGCAGCTCCTGTCGCCTCTGCAAGGAGCGGATGTCCCAACAGCATGAGATGAGAGCACTTGTAACTTGTCATCACTAAACCCATGCAGGGCCAAGTCACAGATACAGTGTGTGCTGCTTCTCAGATGGGGAAACTGAGGCAGTGGTTTTCAAGCCATTCACACAGACTGCATGGATGCTTTCAATCTGCTACAGGGGATGGAATCCAGGGCCCCACAATGCCAGACAAGTGTTCTACCACTGAGCCACATATCCAGCCCTTACAAGGATTCTCACTTTGTATGACATTAAAAATGTTCTATTTTTTTTGGCACGTGTGTGTGCCAGTATGTCTTATTGATGCACATCCAGCTTTACATGGGTGGCTAGGGAACTGAACCCAGGCCCACAGGCTTTGCCTTTAACTGCTGAGACATGTCCCAGGCCCTGTGTGTAATATTTAACATAAAATGCATTTTTAGGGCTGGGGAAATAGTTTAGTCGGTAAAGTGTTTGTCATGCGAGTGTGATGACCAGTGTTTGGATCCCCGATGCCCACATAAAAGCCTGACTTGGTGATGGGCGCCTGCAATCCTAGCTCTGGGGAAGCAGAGACAGGAAGACTCTTGAGGGCAAGCTGACCAGCTTGGCTAGCTGAGTTGCTGAGCTTTTGGTTCAAGTGAGGACCCTGACTTAGTAAACAAGGTGGAGTGCGATCAGAGATACCTTCTGTCAACCTTCGGCTTCCATATGTATGAGTGCACATGCTCGTGCACACACGTGCACACCACACGTACATACACGTGAAAGAAAAGGTGAGCTGAAAGCCTTGGGCCCTGCTGAAGAACTTTCTCGAACAGCCACTGTCCTTTCTGTCTAATTCATAGCCTGGTTTGTTCAGCTTCCTTTGGTTCCCCAGACACTGGCTCGGCCCTGCGGACTCCCCCACTGCCATATCACACCCCTCCCTGAGATCTCTTTGGTCTAAGACCTGGCAGGCCTTTTCTGCTTGGTACCCCTCCTGGGTGGTTCCTGTCCATGAAATCCTCACTCATCTTTTAAAGGTTGTAAAAACAAGAAGTGTCTCTGCCCCTGGAGTTGGGGGTGAGCTCTGTCCTTACAACTCCTCTTATATCATCAGCTGGTCCTTTGACTGACAGTTATCACACTGTGAGTGACTTGTGTTGTTTTGATGTTTCATTTGGTTTTGTGTGTTTGGTCTTGGTTTTTTTGAGGTAGGGTTTCATTCGAACCCAGTTGGACCTGGAATTCACTCTCTAGTCCAAGCTGGCCTTGGCCTCCTGAGTGCTGGGATTAGTCAGGAGCCACAGCTCCCAGCTACTATGATTTTTGCATGTTTTTGCGAGGCCAAGGGTCGACATCAGGTATATTTCTCAATCACTCTCTACCTTGTTGACTGATGCAGAGTCTCTAGCCTGAACCCAGGCCTCGCTGATTTGGTAAGTCTAGCTACCAGCTTGCCCCAGGGACGTTCTGTCTTCACCTCCTGAGTGCCCACTGACATTTATGTGGTGTTAGGGATCTGAACTCAGATCCTCCCACTTGCATAGCAAGCCTGTACTCCACTGAACCATTTCCCTACCCCCCCACTGGCCTCTTGGGGCCTGGCTTGGTTAGAGTGCATTAAGTGAAGGGAAGAATAAATAGTCATGGTCGAGAGCAGGCACAGTGCTCATCCACAGATGCCTGGCACCCAGTGTGTGCTCAGTATATCAAAAACCTAGTGACCCGAAGCTCCCCTCACTTCTGTAATGTGGGCTTGCAAATGTAGGCACTCACTTGCTCACTGGAACTGAAGGAGGGCCAGAAGGCACAATGGAATTCATTGCTTATATCCAGCTAACTCGGACACATGCACACATATACCCCTGAACATGTCTGGGTTGGAAAGACAGTTTTCCTGATGCAAGCTGGGGTCATTTGTTTTTGAGAGGGTCCATAGCTCAGGGTGGCCTCCATGTAACCAAGAATGACCTTGAACTCCTGATCTTTCTGCCATCACCTCCCAAGTGCTGAGATTACAGGTGCTTGCCATCATGCCCAGTTTGTGTGGTGCTGGGGGGTCAAATTTATATATATGGGGGCCACATATATGCTGAGTAGGCAGTCTACCAACTGAGCTACATCTCTTGCCCAAGGTAGGATCTTTTTTTGCATGTATCTGTGTGTGTGCATATGGATGGGTGTTCTGGGTATGCATGTTCGTGTGTGTGTGTGTGTGTGTGTGTGTGTGTGTGTGTTTGTGCATGTGGAGGTCAGAGGTTGACATCAAGGTGTCTTCCTTGGTCACTCTCCACCTTGTTTTTTTAGACAGGGTCTTTCACTGAATCTGGAATTAAGCAATTGGGCTAGATTACCTAGCCAGCAAGCCCTAGGGATCTGCTGTCTCCACCTCCCCAGTGCCGAGATGACAGGCATCTGCCACCACAGGCTTGGGGTCTGAATTCAGGTCCTCATGCTTGCTCAGCAAGCACCTAACTGACTGAGCCATGTCTCTGGCCCTGGGCCGACTTTGATTGGGCTGTGGAGAGTAATAAGGAGCACATGCCAAGTCATGCTTCGAGCAGTGTTCTAAGCAGGGCTGTCTCCAGTCCCTTTGTCCCCAGAACATGGTTGGATTGTTGCTATCATTAACCAGGAGGAGCTGAGACAGGGAGACCTTGAAGAAAGTGACTTGCCCCGACATAGGGCTGCTGAGTGGTGGAGCTGGTGGAGACACAGGCCTTTATTCAGCACCCATTATGTGGCTCTGCTGCCTGCACCACTTGGGGGCGGCCAGAGTTGCCTTTTTGCCATACTGATAGCACACAGACCTGCAAGTCCCCCACCTCCACCAAGCACGTGTGCCTTTCTTTGAGAACCATCACAGCAACAAGTGAACTGCGAGCACTTCTGTGGCTGCCCAGCGCTTAATAAGCTGGAAATTCCACAGATTAGAAGGTTCTGGTTAAGCACCTAATTCCTGGGCTTCTTAGAGCATTTCCCAGGCAGTACTCATGTCAACCCCTTGTTAAAAACAACTCCTACAGAGGACGACTTTGTCTCTAGTGTGTTGCTGTGCAGATCAATGGGTCAGCTTCCTCTGCAGGTGTCCAGAGGTACAGTGAAGGTTGTCTCATCTTGGAGGCTAACACACTTGAGGGGTTCCCTTCCTGCACCATGAGCCCGGGGCTTGCGCCCATGCTACAAGGGATGTCAGATGTCATATCTGGTTCCACTCAGTTCCCCAGGGGTCTGGTGAAGGAAGGCATATTTACTGGCATGAAGCAACATCCTCAGCAAGTATGGGGTATGGAATGTGCTAGAATGCAGGCCTCTGAGGAGCAGATGTGGCTCTTTCCAGTAAGGTACCCTGGGCACAACTTCACAGAAGTGTTTAGATAAGCTCTGAGCATGCTCAACAGGAGCCACATCACAGCGTGGCCGTGTCAGCTCTTGTTCTCAGTAAAGTGATTGTAGTTAGAACACATTTCACTATTATTCGTTTCCATCCTTGTGAGCCCGCTTGCTGGGTCCCCAGAGCTTGCTAACTGCTGCCCCAATGCTTACTCCATCACAAGATTTTGCAACGGGTGCCAGAACCCTCTTCCAAAACCTAGACTATTTTTAATGTAGCCCCTGCTTCCCTCCTGCCAGTCAGTCTGAGTGAACAGAAATGCTTGCTGACTTGTGCACTGCGTACAGGGGCTGGGCTGGAAGGCGAGCCCGTTCTTGCAAACTTCTCTTCTTTGCAGAGTTGCCCCTTTCATCATTCCATTGAGTCTTTGGGGGAAAGCTTGACGTGAGGAGGAGGGTTATGTTCGTGAGTGTGGGCGTGCGCATGTGGAGATCAGAGCACAACTCTCTGAAGCAAGTCTTTGCCTTCCACCTTGTTTGAGGCAGGATCACTCACTCTTGTTCACAGCTGGGTTTTTCACCAGGCTAGTTGGTCTGCAAGCTTTGGCATGCTTCAGGCTTTTACATGGGATCTGGGGATAGGAACTTAGGTGCTCATGCTGTGTACAAGCACTTTATCCACTGAACCATCTCCCCAGCCCCTGGAAAGGGTTTGAAATGTATTCAAACGTTCCACTGCTTTTGTCTGGAGAAACCACGTTGCCAGTGTAGAGAGCGCATTGCTCCCCTAGCTTAAGCAAGAGCTGTTTGACATTCTGGCCTTCCATACTTTAAAGCTATCGCTTCTCTGGGGACTGTTACTTGACCTTCTTCTAGTACTCAACCCCCCCCAAAAAAAAAAGGTTGAAGAACAAGGCCAGGCAAGCTAACTTAACCCTTGTAATGAACCACGTGGTAGACCCTGGAGGACTGTGGGAAAGAGGATGGAAGACAACGCGTTTACTTCTCAAAATGCATACTGAGGTTGTGGCAAGGTCAGGCATGTGGCAAGAGAGAAGCCAGCACTTTGGACGAAGGAATCCCAAGGTCAAACCCACAATCCCACTCCAAATCACGTGCTGATGGGAACTGCACAGGACCCCAGAGTGCAGCCTCAACATGACAACAAAACACCATGCAAATATGTAGGCCCCTAGAAAACGTCTTAACCTTTGCTCATGAAGCTTAATGAATGACACGAGGTCGCCAAAAAGCACCAGACAAAACCAGTGGTGGGCTGGGCACGGTGGCTCAAACCTTTAATCCCAGCAGAGGTAAGAGGATCACAGTGAATTTGAGACCAGCCTGAGACTACATAGTGAATTCCAGGTCAGCCTGGGCTAGAGCAAGACCCTACCTGGAAAGAAGAAAGAGAGAGAAAGAGGAAGAAAGAAGAAAGAAAGAAAGAAAGAAAGAAAGAAAGAAAGAAAGAAAGAAAGAAAGAAAGAAAGAAAGAAAGAAAGAAAGAAGGAAGGAAGGAAGGAAGGAAGGAAGGAAGGAAGGAAGGAAGGAAGGAAGGAAGGAAGGAAGGAAGGAAGGAAACCACAAAACAGTGGTGGCCAAAGGGGTTATAGCGATGGAGAAGAATTTTCTAGAAAGGAATCTAGAAGCAGGTCAGGTAGAATTGCCAAACTGGGTTGTCACTAGCAAGGCTGTCAGACCAGGACCTTCCCTTCCAGGCATCTCCAGCTCCCCTATCTTCTGGCTCTGGCTGGGTAAGCCTTGGTCTTTTCTTTCTTCCTTTCTTTTCTTCTTTCTTTCTCTCTCTCATTTTCTTTGTCTTCATTCCTTCTTTTTTTTGGCATGGTGTGTGTGGTATTGAGTGCCAGTGTGTATGTGTGAGCACATGGGTGTGCAAGTGTTGTAAGGGCCAGAGGTTGAAATCAGGTAGCTCTCCCCGATTGACAGGCAGGGTCTCTCACTTGAGCCCAGTGCTCACTGACTCAGCTAGTCGAGCTGGCCAGCTAATGGCAGGGAAGTGGGAGACTCCTGCCTGCACCTCTGAAGAGTGCTGGGATTGATTACATGTGGCCACCATGCCCACCTGGCATTTACAGGGGCGTTGGGGTCCAAACTCCAGTCCTGTGCTTAACAAGTCTTTTATCCACTGAGCCACCTCTCAGCCCCACTTTTAAAAAGAACAAGGGGTTGGAGAGAGATGCTTAGTGGCAAAGCCACTTGCCAAATAAACTTAAGAACCCAGGTTCAATTCCCCAGATGCACAAGGTGGCCCAAGCATCTGGAGTCCATTAGTAGTGCCTAGAGGCCCTGACACACCCATGCTCTCTCTGCTCCCTTCTACTTTAACCCATAGTCACACCTACATATGCGCATAGATGTGTAAATATGAAAAACCAGGATTCACATGTCAGAGAACATGAATTGTCTTTCTGAGACTGAGTCACCACATTCAAGACTATAGTTTCCAGTTCCATCCATTTTCTTGCAAATTTCATAAGAATTTGTTTCCAACACTGAGCAGCAGGACATTTTACAAAAAAGAAATTATATTAATTGTTGACAAGCTGGAGGTGTAAGCCCCTAGGACTGCTTTCGGTACTGCTCCCATGGAGGGCCAGTGTCTCCGAGGGGGCATTTTCTCTCCCTGTACCACAGTCCTCAGCAGCGTGCCTACTGAACTGTCACAAGGGACCCGCTGCAGCTACCTAGGCCAAGCTAAAAGCCTCTGACCACAGGGCTGGAGATGGCGCTCAGCCTTCCAGGAGGTAGCCAGCTCAGTGCCAGCCTAGCAGGGATGAGGCCCGAGTTCCATCCCTGGCACCACAAGGGGGAGGAACCTCTGGGTACCAGTGGCCTCTTAGGACCTTCCAGCTGGACACAGGAAGGAGAGGCCACTTTCTTATTGTGTCCTCAGGATATAGCTCTTATATTTGCCAATCAGAGAGCACATTGGCAGTGGACGGAAAGTGGCATGTCACCGTCTTCTGCTGGTAGTTCTCATCTCTGTCCATACCTCTTTGCCTCTGTCTCCTGCACCCAACCCTAACCCCAGCACGAAAGGGACAAGCCACCTAGAATACAAGATCTTGAGTCTAGAATGGGGGTCTAACAGCTCCTTGGTAGAGGCCTTTGACAGCATGCACAATGCCCTGGGTTCCATCACCAGCAATGCTGGGTGAGGGTCCGAGGGGGTAAGTTTGACTTTGTTCTTCAACCAGAGTTCTCTCTTCCTCCTCCACAGGAGCCTAGTCACAGCCCACTCTGTGAGCAGAAGCCCACTGGTGTCCTGGTGGGAGCCCCCCTATTCTGGCTAATTTGTTTCGGACATGGGGGTTGTGCTCCATTGTTTTCATTCAGCTGGCAGGACTTGCCCACTGAGGGGCAGCTTCCACGCTGCCTGCGGGGCCACACAGCCACCTAGTCCTGGGGACAGCGCCTTCCTCACCGGGTTTAGTAGCTGCCTAATCACCAGGAGGAGCTAGAGTCATTTCCTAAGCTGTTATCTCAGTCATCTGTTACACTTCCTCCGATTGATTTTCAAGTTAGATGCAGTAAGAAGTGTAGATAGAACACCAGCGCGGTGGAAACAGCCCTGAGGCATCCGAGTTCAAAACTCAGCATAAAGCTCCAGCGTCTCCAGCGTCGAGGGTCGTGTACCTCTGCTCTCCCCACCAGGGATGATTCCATCTTGCAGGGGTGTTGGTTTTCAGTAAAAACATCTGAGTATCTCGTCTTAGCATAGCTTAGGGATCCTATATCAGTACGTGGGAGAGAAGTGGAATGACCACACAAACCAGAATTCTCTTGCACCCAAGTCGTCGGTTCTTTGAAATACATGTGTCAGAGGGGGTGTGGCTCTAGAATGGCTCTGCACCTGGGAAGGGTGCTGGGAAAACGTGCCATTTCGCCTGGGCTGCAGGGCCTTACTGGTAAAGGGAGGTTTTACCAGATGAGTTCGGCTCACATCGCCTTTGAGGATTCCAAAAACCCAGCTGATAGGGGAATAAACATTTTAAAACCATTCTCTATGTGCATCTGACAGCCGTCCGCGTAATGGGAGAATGGAGAAGCAAAACGAACCCCACTTACGCAGATGGGAGCACCCTCTTTGCCCTTTAGGTCGGTGTTTACTTCTTTAAAACGAGAGAGGAAACAGAAGTGCAGTCAGGGAGACAGCTCAGCTCCCACACAGTCCAGGCAGAGAGGGAGGGGACTGGCTGGAGCAGGTCCTAGCCACCTGCCACATTCCGTATTTGGGCAACCGTGTGCGTCACTGTCAGGAATATGGCTTCCTTCGCCAAGACCCGCACAGTTCTTACGTGACTGTAAACGCAGCGTGTTAAGCCGCGTTCCTTCACAATCGCCAGCGGGTGGCTTTAGAGCACGCAGCCTGAAGCCCTTTCTCCCATTTCCTTACATCTCTTGCGTAGCTGAGAATTAGGGGGAAAATGACGTGTTCGATTAAGCAGAAATGACACGAACAAGCCTCCGGTTCTGCAGGGTTCGAGGGGTCCCCGCGCGGTCCGCTCCCACCCCTACAGCCAAGGTGGGTGGGTGTCCCGACCGGGCGCCGTTTGCGGACCCTCGGCATCCCAGAGAAAATCGCCATATCTCCACGTGGTCGGGGAGGGGGCAGATGGACAGCGCCGGGCCTCGTTTCCCAGGCGTGTTGCGCAACAACTTTGCAGCCGTCATCTGCGCTCTAAAGGTGCGGGGCTGGGGGGGGGGGTGCACCGAGCTTCCCGGCCCGCTCCGGGCCCGGCGCCGCTGCGCTCAGGAGAATCGCGGGGACACCGCGCGGCCCCGACCCCTTCCCTCCCCAGCACGGCCCGCGCTAGGCGTCCTCTCCCGGGACCGAGAGTCAACGGAGGCCGCGCGCGGTCCCCACTGCGCCCGGGTCGCCGCGGCCCGCGGCCCTCTCCGGGTGCTCGGCCGGCAACAGGTAGTCGGGCCCCGGAGACAAAAAGCGGCTGGGCGAGGGAAGCCGGGCGCGCCGAGAGCGCGGCGACCTGGAGGCCGAGGGCTGCGGTCCGGGCACCTCTCCGGGCGCGCCTCGTCGGGTCGGCAGTGCGGGCCGTTGCGCAACGCTCCGCGCGGCGCGCGCGGATCCCGGCAGACGCCCGGCGGCAGCAGTGACCGCGGCCGGGGAGGGACGCGGACTGGCGGTGGCGCGGGGCGGAGCGGGGCGGGGCTGCGGGAGACCCCGCCCCGGCTGTCGTGGCCACTGGCGACGAGCGGGGGGCGGGCACCGGCTCTGCGATTGGGGTCCGCGGCCGCCCGTCACAGCGGGCCTGGCGGGCGGCGACGTAGCGCGGCGCTCGGAACTGACCTACTAACACACATCTCTCGGCGCGGCCACGGCGCCCGCGGACCCGGCGCGCCCGCCCGCCCGCCTCCCGCGCCGCGCCCTGACCGCCGCCCGCTGCGGCCCCGGGACACCCGGCTCCCGCTGATCCCCGAGCTCCGGCTCCGGCTCCGGCTCCGGCCCCGCCAGCCCGGCTCCCGCCGTCCTTTCTTTCTCCTCGCCGGCCGGAGAGCAGGAACACGGTAAGCAGCGCTCCGCCCACCGCCGGTCCGCGGCCCTGCGCCCGCTCCCGGAGCGCGCGGCCCGCGGGCGTGGGGCACGGGCGCGGGCGCGGGCGCGGGCGCGGCGCGGCGCGGCGCGGGGCTCGCCGGCGGCGCCCTGTGCGCGGGGCGTGCATTACATAAACTTTTGTGGCTTTGTCAGGCGGGGACCCGCCACCGCTAGGTGTGCGTTCCGATCGCAGCGCCCCGGCGCCGGCACGGGCGCGGAGTGCCGGCCGCTGTGCGCTCTTCCCTCGCCGCTCTTGCGTAACGATTTCTGGACCATTGATGTCGGGGTGGAGGAGCGCCCCGGGAGGCCGAGCCCCCTCGCTGCGGGAAGAAGTGTCTCCCTCCCTCGAGGCTCTCCTTTCCTGTCCCCTCTCCAGGCTGTCGGCGCGGGCAGCGGAGGGTTGAGTCATGGGAGCCTTGATCCGCCTGTTGGGAAAGGGCTGGTAGTGGGGACGGTGACGGCGTTCGAGCGCCTGCGCCGCGCGGCGTTGGTCTGGGTCCGGCGCTGTCTGCGCCGCCCGCGGCCCCGGCGTGTTTTACGAGCCCTCGGGAAGGTGGAGGGATTTGTCCTTTCTTACCTTTGCATAATCGGCCCGCGTGAAGGGCTGGTGTGGGAAGGCGCGCCTGCGTGTGCAGTGGTTTGGTAATCGTAGCGCAGCGTTGGATATTAGAGTGGTATTTACATCTGTGTTACATCCCAAATAAGCGTGTTAAAAAAAAACACACACACGATCCCAGGAAACGTAAGAAGGAAGACTTCCTGGGATTGCATACTGATTGAGGGGGGCGGGGAAATTCGTTCCCTAAAGGTTCCAAGCTGTTATTTTTAAATCCGGGACGAACCATTGCAGTGTCTTCCCTCTCCACCTTCCCAGTTGGAATTAAGCCCCTTTTCTCGCATTATCGTCATTGCTTTTCTTTCTTTCTTTCTTTCTTTTTCTTTCTCTTTTCAGACACGACAAGACAGATCACATAATAGTTTCCTGGAAATGTTTCATTATGTAACTGCCGGATTCGCTGGCTGTTGAGCGTAGAGAGAGAGAGCTAATTACATGATTTTATAATCTTGCCACAAAGAAAGTGGGCCAATCTCAGCGTTCAAGAATGTCACTATCAACAGGGTTTTTTTTTAAAGAAGATATTTTAAACAGGAAAGTAGACAACCGTGCTAAGAAGTGACTTAGCTCACGATGCCAAGTATGTGTCGTTTGCCCTAAATGAAATGTGCGTTTTTCTAAATTTAGCCCTATCACATTTTAACAATCGTAGCCTCAGTTCTATTTCTGGTGTTTTCTCTGGGGCTGGTGCAGATGCAAGTTCAAGGCCGTTCGCTGTAGTTTTCACTCCCCGCCTTCGGAGACCTGATAAGACTGTATTTTTAGGAAGGCATTTCGCGGCCCAGGCTTGCTCGCTGGACGCCCACTGCCATTTGTTTATTCTCTTCAAGGGCACTTTGGGACCCGCTGTGCTCCCGGACCTGCAGGGAATGGCCAGTGTCACCTTGGCTTTGGCTTTTGTAAATAACAACAGCCGATGGGGTCAGACGTGTTTATTTCACATCTCTTCCCCCTCCCAGATCAGATGTGATTTATGAGGGAGGATCTTCCCCATAAATAGGTTGGTAGATGGTGTTTTTCATCTGTGTCATCTAGTTTTATTCATGTAGGGATGTATGAATATGTGAAGTGCCCAGATTTAAATTTCTCACCGGATTCTTAGTGTGATTATGTCTGAATATATGTCTCTGTGTCCGCGAGCAAAAATTTAACGTCACATTGATATAAATAAAGTGCAGCATTACTTTCAGGAGATTCTCCCCCCAAGCAGTTTCGTCATTTTGAGGACGCCGCCGTCGCTGGGCCCCTGCGTCAGACCCCAGGACCCACTCGTGGAGCCGGGCTCGGAGCCCCGGGGCTGTCGCTCCTCCCCGCGGGGGACGCGTGGGGACCCCGACCCGCGCCGGCTCGGCCGCGCGACTCCCCGCCCCCTCCCCACATCCTTTGTTCTGGCGCGGGGGTCCTCCGCGCCCGCCGAGGCCCCGCTGCGCCGCCCACCCGGCGGGAGGCGGTCCCGAGAGGCGGGCGCGGCGTGGGGGCGCGGCCGCGGGGCTCTCCTGCCTGCCCACCGGCCTTGGATGGGCACCGTCCGGGCAGACTCCACCCATTGCTGGTCGAGGCTCTAAACCCACGGACACCTTTGTTCCCGAAGTTTTGCGTGAATCTCAGATCAAGCGCATCTCTATGCGTGAAGTGACCACAAACCTCCCGTGGGGGGCAGGCAGTTTTGACGGAGAGAGGGAAGGATGGCTCCAGCTTGTGTGTGGCCACCTGATCCACGTTGTTATGATTTTATTTTGCATCTTCCGTGTGTATAGTCAAAGGTCTAGGTTTAAATGGTTGGGTGTTCCAAGTTCAAAATCAAGCCCCACCCCCGCCTAGGTGCGGCCACTCTGTCTGCTGTGAAAGTATCGTCCAGCGCTTTCATCCTGGTGGGTCAGCCACCAGCACAGGCCTGTGGACAAGCTGGGGTCGGGGCTCCAGGGAATCCTGTTGGACACCCCTATTCCCAACCAGGGCCTCTCCTATTAATTAATAGCATGGTTTTCAGCTAGAGGCCTCAGCCTGTGAGGTGCTGCTCAGGGGCCCCAATGTGTGACAGATAGCGCCACTCGGGCCCCACTAGCCTCCCCTGGACACTGAGGGCCAGTGTTTCCTGCATCTTTGAGGGAACAACCAGAACGCTTCTAGATAAGCTCTCCTTCCTTTTCTTGTGCCTGAGTTCTGGTGCGCAAGGATCTGTGTTGGCATTGTGCCTAGAAAGATCTTTCTTGAGGAACCTTTGTTGTTGTTGTTCTGTAATGATTAGGTTCTTTTTCTGAAAGCTGTTGGCCTATACTTGTTTTGTTGTTAATTTCTTTACCAAGGGGATTTGTGACAGGATCAAAGCACTTCAAATGGCTCAAGTCCCTGGGGGAATGGTTTGGGAGCTGTTGGAAGGAACACAGAAATGAGTTGGTAGCAGGAGCAGCTTGGCCTTTTCTGGTTCCCTAGAATTTTCTGTGGTTTGTGTTCTTGGGCCTGGGCCATGCTTGCCTTGTAAGCCAAGGCTGATTAGACCACTCCTTGCCCCTCCCCTCCCACCCTTGCAGCTCCCCGTTGGTAGCCCTGTCACCTAAGCTAGGCCCACTTAGCTGATATTTGACCCCATTGACTAACCCCAGACTGACCATCTGCTTACCCTGACCCCTGCCTAAGGGAGTGCAGTGCAGAAGTAAGGGTCAGAAGAGCTTGAGCCACCCGTTTGTACTGAGCATCCTTCAGAAATGACATTTACACACGGAGGGCCCAGTCAGCACCCTTACTTTTCAGCCTAGCAAACAGGCAGAGGCAGGGCAGCAGCCTGGGCCAGAACTTAGAAAGGTGAGGAGCCATTTTGTACCCCCCCCCTTTCTGCTCTGTCCCTTCCATGAGAGCCCCACACTCCCTGCAGTTTCTGGAACAGTTCTCTCTGTGTCAAGGGCTTATCTTGCTGAAGTGCAATTATTCCATCACTGTGATGCAACAACCTGAAAATTAAAGTCCTTTGTGAGAGAGAGGCCTTTTGCTGGTTGAGCAACGCCCCTGACTCACTGCTCCAGCAGTTTCTCGCTGCTTTGCCACCTGTGGTCATCAGTTCCGAGATGCAGAGTGATTGCAGCGTAGGATGGAAAGACGTGGTCATGGTGCTTGGCCTTTATTTTTACCCAAGTTCAAAATCACAAGTACCTCATTATTTCCATTGTGACCCAGATGGCGTTGATGCTGTTAAACGTTGGGTTTTTAAAAATTTGTATTGAGGAATGAGCACACGCTTGGGATTCAAGTCAGATACAACAGAAACAATGTCACTGAAGTTTCCTATAATCCATTTCTTGTTTTTGTCAGGTATGCCTGTGTTTCACAGGGGGAGCACATTGTTTGGTATCCTGTTATTTTGCTAAATTGTGTTTGAGTTGATTTTTATCCAGATTGGACTCCCAGGAGAATGTCGAAAGACACTGACCTTTGATCATAGACATTACATAAGAGTTTTTCAGTTTCAGAATGAATTTTTATGGCCACCGTCCTCAACTATCTTTTACATTTCTTTGCAAATAACTTTCCTGTAGTTAAAAAAAAAACACGCTCGTTTCTCATCTGGCTTTAATTAGAGAGCTGAGCTTGTTTTTAAGTTTAGCTGGGATTTACTAGCTGCCATTTGTTAATGATCTGGGCTTTGAGGACTCGGTTTCATCAGAGTCAGTGATGTTTATTAGCCTTTTAGTTATCAGAACATGGTATCTTTTATTAACTTTCTAAGGATCTTAAATGTAATTAAATAGCCTTCAAATAACCCCAAAATAAACATGGTTAAGTCCACTCTATCCATAAGGTACATGGCGCAGTAAATGGCGTTTGTAATCATCTACTGATTGGGAAAGTAGCAGGGAATTAAAAAGGCGAGCTGAGGAGATCTGGGAACGTTCCAGAACCACCTTGCCCGTCCACACTGTGGGTTCCTGGGCTTTGCTTTCCTAGTCCCCGTCCATGGCGGCGTTTCGGTGAGCTTGCTGGCTTCTGATATTAGGTACCTCTTAACATCCCAGAGAAGTTCCCAAATTGACTCACCATCTTAAAGGTCTCGGAGGACTAACTGTCCCCGTTTTGAAGTTTTCTATAGACTTCGAAAGGTGAGCTTCTGTTCTCCCCTCTCACTCACATTGCTCTCCCTCGGATGTGAGCCCTGTTTTCTCAAGCCGTGGAGTTAGTGCCTGAACACTCGCCTGTACACACACTGCTTCTGTCTTCAACCTCACTGCGTTAGCTTACACACACTGGCTTCCTGTAGAGACTGTCAGTTATACGAGTTCATTTCTCAATTACTAAATTGCACCGTTGCTGTAATAAAATGCAGGGCTGTCATCCTATTCATTAAGCTTAGTTCTCATTTATAAGTAATTCTTTGTTGAACTTGAAAGATTTTCATTTACGGTAAGCTGGCTCAGGTTTTGACACATTTATTTACAGATGCATCCGGACAGAAAAAGTAGGTCAGTTTGTTGCTGGGATAAGAGATTCTGGCCGAGTGTGGGAGTCGCTATGTGTGTGCGCCATGCGTCCATCTGCACTTGTTTCTGCAGGCCCTGGGCTGGGACTATGGCTCAGCTGGTAGTCTGCTCTACATCAGGCCCTAGGTTCGATCCCCGGCTCCTCACAAACTGAGTGTGGTGTACATGCCTGTAATCCTAACATTTGCGAGGATTGAAACCCTGCCTCACAAATAAAATAAAATAATGAATAATAGACCTTTCCTAGCCAGGTGTGGTGGTGGACATCTGTTCTCCTAGCCCCAGGGGGTGGAAGGCAAGCCTTACTTACAGAGAGTTCCAGGCGTGAGGCCTGCTCCCAAGAAACCAAAAGCTAAAATAAATAAGTGGATAGACAGCTAGGTGAGTGATCGATGAGAGGTAGTTGGCAAGCATTTTCTAACACTGCTTAGAAAAGCCCTGGCAACTTCAGTGTCTACCGTTCCCCTGCCCTGCTTGTACACATGGATTCTGTTGTGATCTTGTCTTCCTGTTGGGTGCGGGCATACAGCATGTGTGCTGTGGTATGTTCGTGGTCTGCAGATGTGTGCCCTCCACCACCCTCACTCAATGTTTTCTTGAGACAGACTCTCTCACTGAGCCCCAGCTATTCTCTGCTCTCTGTTCCCCACAGGACTAGGGCTACAGGGCACGCGTGCCGTGCGGGACTCACTGAGGCCCATGCTTTCCTGGCAAGTCAAGGTCTTCACCCACTCGGCCATTTCCACAGCCTCTTTTATTGCTTGTAAACACTAATTTTTTTTTCTTATTCTCAAAGAGAAGTAAAGCGTCTCATTGTCCCATCCAGCATGGATATTACTCTTGGTAAGAAAGTAGGTTAACAGTTTGCTGGGATAATTACAGTACAGAGCTGGGAATTCATTGGTAGATTCACCACAGGCAACTGGACTCTCGTGAGGCACGGTTTCCAGTTTAGCATAACTTGGGTTTACTTTGACAACGAGATTTCTCTTCATGTTGTCTGTGTTAATATCTGCAGGAGTAAGCAGTGTCGTTAGAAGATAGATAGAAAATAAGGTATTTCTATGGACATCTTTTCAATGCTCTGGGGACATAAAATTGTATTCCATTTTGCATTGGCAGAATTGCAGAGACAAAATATGTAACAGAAGCAGTTTGTCACAAAGCTTCTCCTTTCAGGGGATAATTAACAATAAAATTTGCTTAGAGTGGCTTTTGAGATCTGAGCCGCAAGTGAGAGTTCATGTGTCGGAAACAGTGCATATTCGTTCCAATTTTTGTGGAGAGTTGGAAGTTTCAATCTTCTGTGTGAAAGGTCAGTGAGAACAAACAGTTCTGTCACAAACCTAGGGATCTCCTCATGCATACGTTTGGTCTAGAATCTATGTTAGAATGTTGACTAGAGAATTTTTTCGATCGAGACTTATTTTAATGGCAGACGCTATTTAGGTCATCTGACTTAAGTAAACTCCAAGCATGTGGGCTTCTGGATTTCAGCTCCTGCCTGTAGCATGAGGCAGTGATGGCACCGGCTTGGTAGGTGTGGGAAAAGATGTCGCTGGCATGTCACTACATCCGCTCTGAAGTTTCTCTGTTTTATTTGTGTTTTTAAGAGACAGTCCTATCATCTAATGGGCAGGATGAAGTTAATGGAGCTGAGTGTGCTAACATCATGGAATTGGCATTCGCTGTTAGTTATTCACCAAAGAAAAACAGAAGCAGTGAGTAATGGGCCACCGCGTTCTGTGGCGAAGATGACACGCACATGAAGTAATTGTTAAATTCATCATAAAGGAGAGTACTTGATCTGAAGCAACCCTGGCGGGTCAGCGTAAATAGCGATGGGTTCAGGGGATGTGGAAAAGCGCATTTGCGCATGTCCGTTGGGAGGAGACCAGTCATCTCCAGCCTCTTTGTCTTTGAGTTTGTTCCTCGACAAAATGAGAGGGCCAAAGAGACACTGGCCCTGTGCTGAAAATGGACATACTTGATGTTGCTTTAAAAATAATAACAGAAAATAAAAAGACCTGGGGCTCTGGCTGAGCAGTGAAGGCATGAGGACCTGAGTGTGATCCCCAGAGCCATGTCAAAAGCTGGGCATGGTAGCATGTGCTTGAAACCCCAGCACCGGGGAGGCCGAGACAAGAAGATCCTTGGGGCTCACCAGTGAGTTCCAGTTCAGTGAGAGTGTCTCGCAGAAGGTGAAGAGCACTTGAGAAATAACACCCAAATTTGTCATTTAACTTCTGCACGTACAGACACAAATAAGCATTAAAAAAAAGTGGGTGTGAGTGTAGTGGTGGGAGGTGGGCACTGACACAGAACAATCCCTAGTTCAAGGCCAGCCTGGGCTACATACCAAGACTGTCTCAAAAAGAGAGGGGGAAAAATTAAGTGACAAAAGCTGTAGCTGTATTTCTCCTCCTCTGTTTTGACATAGTAGGGCTGTGGGAAAGCTCTGAGGCAGTCAGGCTGTTCTATGCTGACATAGCCAGGGTCCAAGGTGAGCACCCTGTCCAGGGTGTCTACCGACCAGCAGCGAGCGAGCATGTAAGGTGCAGAGCCCAGAGGGAAGGCAGGCTGAGCGGTAGGTGTGGATTGAGAGGGTGCAGTGAGGGACCCCAGGTGGGATGCAGGCTGGGCTGAGGTCTCAGCTTGACCACCGTGCAAGCCGCCTCTATGGCCTTTATTTTCTCCTCTGAAAGGAATAATGGTGAGGGCTCATGAACTAACTGGTGTCGGGTTCCCGCAAATGCTAAATGAATGGCCCTGGCCGCGGCTGTTCTCTGTGCCACTAGACTCATGGGACCTGCTCTCTACATTCTGTGTGCCCAAAGCTAAGTCCAAGTGCATGCCTCAGGTCTGCTGGTGCTCCCGCCTTGACAGCACAGTCTGGACTCTATATGCTGTTTAGCTCGGTGCCCTGCACGTAGTAGGTGCCCCGCACATAGTAGGTTCTCCATGTGTATTGAATAAATCAAGTGATGAACCAGGAAACTCCCTGTTGATAAGTAAACTGTCTCCTTTAGAATTCACAGAATCCTAGTAAATTTAAGAGAGAAAACATCCAAAAAGTTTTGTGGCCATAAGCCTCTTTGGTGTGTTGTAGAGGAGGATGAATATGTTTTCATTTCTTCCCGGCAGCCCCTTGCCATGTAGTTGGATATAAACACTTGGAGAGATGTGCAGTGTGTGAAATCACTGATAAACTCTTTCCACATTGCAAGATTGTTTGGTGATACATAATAACACAAAGTGTCCTTGGATTGTTCAGGGCAGTTTACTGATTGAGTTGTAGGATGAGAATGCCCAGCCTTGGGGTGACAGGCAGTGAGACTGAAATGGGAAGATCAAAAATTAATGAACTTGCTCTACAGGGCTTCAGCGTACCAATAAGTTGTAGAGGTGATAAATCAGACTGATAGGACTTACACATTCAGGAGAAAGGGGTTAAGGGAACTGAAGACAAATGGAAAGACTTAGCTCCCTATCACACGGGGTCCATACCAAACCCGATTCACATCTTTGGGCCAGGGGCACCGAAGGTCCCAGCTCTGTTGATTTGGAGAGATCACGAAAGGTTCTGGAGGGCCTGGGAATGTGTCTTGGTTGGTAGAGTTCTGGCTTAGCATGCACAAGGCTCTGGGTTTGATCCCTGGCACTGCATAACCAGGTGTGGTGGGGCACACCTGGAATCTCAACATTGAGCAGGTGGAGGCCGGAAGATCACAAGTTCAAACTCAAGGCCAGCCTGGGCTAATGACACACTATCCCAACATAAAAGGAGACATGTTCAGGGAGAGGAGCTGGGACAGAATGACGGAGCACGTATGTGCATGGAACTCCATTTGGAATGCCACTGCATTTTAAAAAAAAAAAAAAAAGATAAGGAAATGCTGGAAGAAAAAAAAGAGTCGCATGTGGAGAAAAAAACGGGCCCAGAAAAATAATGCATAAGATGTGTAAACTAGAAGTTGAAAAAAAGTAGTACCAGAGAATAGAGCGGAGACTTGAAGGGTAACTTGGAAAAAGCCAAAGTCGTTCGTTGCCTTGGAATTTCTTGGCTTTGCCACCTTTCGGTGAGGAAGGAGCCGAATCCAGCTTGCCAGGGGGAGGGGCTCTGTGCCGCGCACAGGAAAGTGCGTGTCTCTGCTCGAAGGGGAGGCCTTTGTGCAAGTGATAGGAAATCCTATGTTTCATGAAACGACAGACAGAAAGGAACTGTTCCCGCAGCGTCCGGCCTGTGGACACTCCCTGCAGTCACTGCTCGTCATAGTGTCATTATCAAAAAGCAAACAGAAACCTGCTATTTCTAACCACAGGTTTCTCCGAGTCGTGGGCACTTGTTTCCTTTACTGGGTCGAGTCCGCTTTCTGGAAGGCCATCTGTGTCAGACCCTACACCATCATGAAAGTATTATGGGCACATATCAGGATTTGCTATCTCACAGTTAGAAAGTAGGGTTATAGACTGGGGTACAGCCTAATAGTGCGTGTTCTGGGTTCCTTCCATCCCAGCATCACAAAAAAGATAGAAAGAAAAGGAAAGAAATAGTCAGGCCAAATTCTTATTATAAATGTTTCACTCGTGGGATTGGAAGCAAGTTGATGATTCTATTTTTGAGTTCATATATTTTATTTGAAACTAATTAGTTAGACTCAGAGTTCTTGCCATAATTATAGTCTCTCATTTTGAAGTAATGCTAAGTTTCAAGAGGGCACTGTATTAAAAAAAATCCCTCTGAACAGTAACTGTTGGAGTCCAAAGTGAATATGTAACTGAAATCTACAATAAGCAGAAGTTTGAGGACCCTGAACAAACTTGTGGGTGCTTCAGTCTCGAATGTCAGATAATCTGCCTGAAGAAATGATCCCAACAGTGCATTGCTAATGTGGTAAGCACAGGTGCTTCTGAGCCTGGCCGGATGGCAAGGCCTGGTGAGCCACCAGGGCAGATTGCCCCCTTCCCCAGCACTCAGGAATGGATGCTGAGTTTATGTCCACATACAGGGCATGCTGAAACCAACAATAGCTCAGGCTTTTATTTTAGCTTTGTTGGGGGGGGGGGAGTTTTAACACTATTTACATTCTATTCCAGTATGACTGCAGAACCTGTTAATAGGTGTTTAAGGAATTTGCTTAGCCAGGTTCCTTTGAAGAGATGAACATGTTTGCTCAGCGGCATCATAAATGTTATCTAAGATCATTCAGAAACACCGAGTGTGTGGGTCAGGAACTTACCGACTAGGGGCAATCTGTCATTTCCTTCCTGTAATGACCACCCAGAGAACTGTAGCCATCTTTTTGCCCTCACTAAATACAGTCCAGGGCGGAGGGGAGGCATGGATGGACAGATGGACAGATGATTGACTGGCTGGCTGGTTGGTTTCCTCATTTTCTTAGACTTGCTGAGAGCTCTCCCCCAGTGGAGGTATTGGTGTGCTTACCTCCTCCACCTTGGACTCTCTGAAGAAAAGGCTTGGGCCTTGTTCGAGCCTAAATGTTTATTCTCCCTAAATGTGTGCAGCTGCCCTCACGTTTACCAACGAGTCCCTGTCTTTTTTGTTTATTACAGATAACCACGAAGATCCTGCTAGACTCCATAAAAGGAGCCTGCCGGATTTATCCCTGGACGGTGGAACAGAAGGAATTTTGATGGATGGGAAGCCAGTCCTTAAAGCCTGGGAGAGTGATTTGTTCTCCTCCCTCGGGTCGGTAGGGGAAGGTGGCTTCTGATGCAGTTGAGGAAAATGCAGGCCATCAAAAAGGAGCAGGCGCCCCTGGATCCTCCCAGCAGCGGGGACAGAATGATGGCGCTGAATCCTGCCCTACCCGAGGTGGCCGAGGACCTCACTGCCGGCGAGGAGCTGCTCCTGAATGAAGGTGTGGGCAAAAATAAGTCTTCGGCCTGCCGAAGGAAACGGGAGTTCATTCCTGATGAGAAGAAAGATGCCATGTACTGGGAAAAAAGGCGGAAAAACAACGAGGCTGCCAAGCGGTCTCGGGAGAAGCGCCGGCTCAACGACTTGGTTTTAGAGAACAAGCTGATTGCGCTGGGAGAGGAAAATGCCACTTTAAAAGCGGAGCTGCTGTCCCTGAAATTAAAGTTCGGTTTAATTAGCTCCACCGCATATGCTCAGGAGATCCAGAAACTCAGTAATTCCACCGCTGCGTTCTTTCCAGAGTACCAGCCGGCCAAGGGCACTGCGAGCGCCTTCGGGGACGAGCCGGAGCCCGCGCTGGTGGCCGGCTGCATCTCGGTCATCAAGCACTCCCCGTCCTCCGAGGCGGCCCAGGAGAGCCCGGCGCAGGGCGGCCGCAGCCCGGCCATCAAGCAGGAGCCCGTGGAGCTCGAGAGCTTCGCGCGGGAGCCCAGAGAGGAGCGGGGTGCCTACTCGGCCTCCATCTACCAGAACTACATGGGAGGCTCCTTCTCCGCCCTCTCCCACTCCCCACCCCTCCTGCAGGTCAACAGGTCCTCCAGTAACTCCCCAAGAACCTCGGAGGCCGACGATGGGGTGGTGGGCAAGTCCTCCGATGGGGAGGATGAGCAGCAGGTGCCCAAGGGCCCCATCCATTCTCCGGTGGATCTGCAGCGGGCGCAGGCCACGGTGGTGAAGGTCCCTGAAGTGAATCCGTCTGCTTTGCCACATAAGCTCCGGATCAAAGCCAAGGCCATGCAGATCAAAGTGGAGGCCTTGGACCACGAGTTTGAGGCCTCGCAGAAACTCTCCTCTCCTGCTGAGGTGACATCCAAAAGACACTTCGATCTGGAGAAGCACAGTGGCCCAGGTACGGTCCATTCCTCCACCCTCACTCCCTTCTCAGTGCAGGTGACGAACATTCGAGATTGGGCCATCAAATCAGAACACTGGCATCAAAAAGAACTGACTGGCCAAACTCAGAACGGCTTCCAGAGCGCAGGGGTGGAGATCCCAGACGGCGGCTACAAAGCTTCCGATGCGGAGAATCTGTATTTGAAGCATGGCATAGCAAACTTACCTGCAGAGGTAGTCTCGCTGAAGAGACTGATAGCCGCGCAACCCATCTCGGCCTCGGATTCCGGGTAAATGACTACTGACTGAGCGGCGACGGGAGGGGCCACTGGCCATGGATCAGGACGTTTTATATCATGCTGACTTTCCACTGGACCTCTGTGTCATTTCACTGTAAGCGTGCACATGGTGTCTGTCTGGTGTCCTTGTGTACACATGAACATTAGACCGTCCTCACTGCCTCGTGTATGGTCAGTCCACACAAAGGCTGTACACGGTGGACATTAATTTTGTTCTATCATAAAGTGTGTAAGTTGCCAGTTTCAATAAAGAATTGGTGACAGACACAGAAATGACGCTCTGTTCCCTTTGATATGATGGAAAAAGAAAGCCATTTTAAGTTGCCAAGGTCAGTCCTGGGGTACTCTGTGTGGTAGATTGTCTTCCATGCAGTCTGATGTTTACATGCCAGAAAGCGAGAGAAAGACAGGCTAGAGTAGTAGAGAGCCCAGGAAAGAGAAAAAGGCAACAGTGGACATTCTTGTATTGGGAAGGGAGAATAATTTTCTAATTAGTCTCCATCATATCATTTTCTTTGGGACAGGTTAGCTCTAATAGCCGTCTTTAAGGAGATTATTAAGGCCAAGGATGGAGTCTCTGAATCTGAACAGCTCTAGAGTGAAATCACCTAATGCTGCTTCTATGGAGTGTAAAGAATTTCAGAGACCCTGTCAGTCCGCACGTGCAAATGTCTCAGTATGTTGATGACCTGCTAGAGACTGTTCACAGGCTAGGGTAGAGTTCATTGCAGAGCGCTTGCCTAGCATGTGTAAGGACCCGGGTTTCATCCCCAGTACCACAGGGGAAAAGACCTGTTAATGATAGATAAAAATACTAGCTCTATATCTTCAGGCATTAGCTTAGAAATAACAGCAGTCTAAAAAGCACCATCCCACATCGATTGGAGGAAGGAGCATTTCTGGCTATTTGGCGAGAACCTTCCCTGTTCAGAGAAGTGCGTGTCATCAGGCACACATGCTTCTGGCATCCATGCGTCTCTCTGGGATGAGTGAGATGGGAGGTGACTGGTCACTGCAGCTCTGTTCACACTGACCTCTTTTCTGTCCTGGACATGGGGATAGATGCATAGTGACTCAGCCTGTCTCTTCACCTGCACCACACTGGCTTCTTGGCCAGTCCAAAGGCTTGGCAGTCCATCCCATTTTAAGGCTCTGCAGTCTTTCTGACTTCCAGTCCCCCAAAGGCCTGGTGCTCACTGTGCTAAGTGTCCTGTATTTTCATATTCTACAAAGTGTGTCACTTGGCATTTGGGGAACTTCTGTTGCTCGTGTGCACGGACCCTGCTTTTAGCCTTGGCCACAGACAACACTTCTCTCAAATTCTTCCAACTAGACAAATATGCTGACTGGGTCAGGCCCTGGGCCTCTCCTCAGTTCTCAGTAGTGCTGGGTTGAGGGCTGAGGCAGACTCCCCTGTAAATGCTACATCAAAGAATCGGGTGTGAATAGAGTCAGGACCCAGAAGCCTGGAAGACATGGACTGAATCATGTAATATGAACTCTAATGGATAGGATATAAAGTTGAGTTTCTATACAGGAAGAAGTATCCAGGAGTGGGATTGTAGCTCAGCGTAGAGCACTTGCCTGCCACATACAAAGCCTTGGGTTTAATCTCCAGAACTATAAAAAAAATTACAATAAGGAGAACGCATGAGTTCCCTCATGATGGCTGCGTCAGTGCCCTGTGAAGTGGTAGATTGTATCAGTGTGGACAGGCTTCTAACGGGCCCTGTGTGTAAGAGGTGAGTAAGAAGCGGTTTAAAGAAGGGAGACAAACCTAGTCTACCTGGGTGTCCAAAGGGAGACCGAGAGCAGGACTCGTGCAGGAGAGTCAAAGTCTTGTCCAAAGCACACAAAGCAGTGTGGAAGCGAAGCCCCAGCTCAGCCCCCAGCCTCCCCTGGGTTTGGGCTCCAGCGATCCTCCTGCCTTAGAGGCGGGGACAACAAGTATGGTCACCACACCCTGGCTTGCCAATGGATTCACCGGCAGGCAGGACTGGGCACCGAGTGTCACACCTGGATGTCACAGGTCAGTCACTCCTCCTTGGTGTCACCTGGCTTTCTGTTAGTGTTGAGATGACATCTACACTGTTAGTCCTCAGATGTGCTGGGAACCAGGGAAACAGAAGCACCTTGCCTGCCGCTGAACCACACACAGAAAAGGAAACAAACCTCACAGCTCCGAAAGCTTAGGAATTCACAGAAAGGCCACTCTAAGGTTGCCCTCGGGAGCCAGAGGAAGCCGGAACCAGGCATCCCCCAGGTGTCCCCAAGGGCCCCAGCACCGTGGGATGAGGAGAGGGCGGGAGTCCCTTCCTCCCCACGGCCTATGTCCATCGTTTTCTCCCTGCACAGGACTTCGGAGGAGTAGGGGAGTGCATCCTCTGGAGGAGAGTGCATTTGTTCCCCACACACACTTATCACAGAAGACATGTTCTCGACACCCCAGCACCACTGTGTCTGCCTGAAACTGTAGGCAGTACTGAACCCTACGCAAACTTCATTTTTACACATGCCTAGGATCGTTTAATTATAAACTAACAGTTAACAATAGAGAGATGTCCAGGTGTGGTAGGGCACACCTTTAATCCCAGCACTTGAGAGGCAGAGGTAGGAGGATCACTGTGAGTTCGAGGTCACCCCGAGATTACATAATTCCAGGTCAGCCTGGACTAGAGCAAGACCCTACCTCGAAAAACCACAAATAAATAAATAATAAATGAGGAGTTTAGCAGTTAATAATGCACTATAATGAATGATATGTTTAGTTTTGGAAAGTTACTATTTTCCAACCAAGATGGACTGTGGATAGCTGAACCCATACAGGACAACCACTGTTTTGAGCCCAAGGCGATTCTGCCAAAGCTTTCCGGCAGCCAGCAGTGTGGTGCCAGGTCCTGGCCCTGCACCCGATCAAGGAGGGCAGCCTGGAGCTAACATGGACACCTAGGTTCTTCCCCTGGTGAGAGAAAAAGGGAGGAAATACAGGGCTTTTTCCTGGGAAGTAGGAAGATGGCTGCTGAAAGCTGAGTGTAGTGGCAAATGCCCATCCCCCAGCATTTGGGAAACTGAGGCAGGAGGATTATGCTTTCAAGGCCAGCCTAGGCTCCATCGTGCTTAAAGGAAAAAAAAACTTGCCGTTGAAAAAAAATATTTTTTAAAACTATGTAATAGCTGTGTAATGATTTTGTTTATCTTCAAGGAGGAAATATTCCCTAATAAAAATAGCTCATGACAGGTGTGCAGTGCACACCTTTAATCCAGCATTTGGGAGGCAGAGGTAGGAGGATCTTGTGCTGAGTTGGAGGCCAGTCTGGGTCTACAAAGTGAGTTCCAGACCCTGCCTCAAAAAACAAGCATCTGTGTGGGTCTTGAAGCCCCTATGGTGAAGCACACATGTTACCTCTGAACTCAGCCCTCATCAGTGGGCACCTTTCCATCACACCAGCATTATTGATTAAAGCAATATGCGCGTGGTGGGAGGAGCTGGGGGTGTGGCTCAGGTGGTCGTGTCTACTTAGTGAGCCCAAGGCCCTCTGCATGGTGAGGCATGATAGCATTCCAGCACTCAGAATGTGGGGGCAGGAGAGTCGGAAGTTCAAGTCATCGTCGCCTCCTGTGAAACCAACATGGGCTGGTTATCCTGTCTCATACATATACACACATACATACGTACAGCCATCCATATATACATACATAAAACTCCAACTACATATATATATCATATATAGATATGGTAGCTGTGGAGTGGGCTGCTAGGAAAGCATGAGGACCTGAGTTCTATGCTCAGTGGCCACATAAAAAGCCAGCTGGATAACCAGCCCATGTGACCACGGGATAGTCCGAGTAGGGCCCCATCTACCTGCACAGGAAAAATTCAGATGAGAAACGCTTTCCAGGATGTGAAACTGTTGGACGCCCAGAACACCAGAAAGGACACAAAGATAAAACTCAGAAACATGAGCCATCTTGGGATGTCATGAGGGGTCGTTTAGGATACAACTGGTCTGAACTCCTGGGCAGCCCCGAGAGGGAGCCGGGAGGACAGAAGGGAAGAACGGATCAGGAAGGAGTAAAGATGAGACCTGGTGGCAGCGTGAAGGGCCCTGAACCAATGGACCGCGGGAGGTGACAGGCAGCCTGAGGGCTGAGGAGAGGGAGACCAGGGTGTTGCTGAGCCAAGCCTTGGGACCGGGGCTGTAGAGCCACCCGCCTCTGCCTCGGCCAGCGTCCCACCTGAGAAGGGAAAGGTGGCCTTGGGGGAAAGAAGTGAGGTTCTGGAGGCTCCTTGGAAAGGGCGCGGAGGAGACGGAGATGCAAGGAAAGTGGGGTGTTTAAACACTCAATCAGCACAGGGAAGAACAGAGGAACTGGGGGAGGCTGGGAGTGGAGGCACATGCCTTTAATCCCAGAACTCACTTGGAGGCCACTCTGAGGCTGCAAGTCAGCCTGGGCTAGAGTAAAACCCTACCTAAAAATAAATAGTAATAAGGTTTGTTCTAAAAGCTTTGTCAGATCCCTAACTATCACAAACTTTGAGACAAGCCCTGAAAACCTAACAAAACCATTCCATGCTCAGGTGCCCAGCACAGGGACACAGGGAAACTTCAGAGAAACGGACGGAAGAGGAGAGGAGTGGCCGGCCAGGGAGGACAGAGCCCAAGGGCTACTTTTGAAAGGAGGGGTGGGGTGACGAGAAGGGCGGCCACTGCAGACCCCTGGGCCCACAGTGTGGGACAGTTTGAGAGTGTGGTTGACATTGCTGGGGAGACAAGCAAACATTCTTCTGTTCCCTGCTCCAATTTTCAGTGAACCCTCCTGTACTCAGATACATTCTGGAAGTCCCCTTTGCCTGTTTGCTGGGGTGTATATCCGGGTCAGCATTCTGGAGAACGTCAGATTTAGGGTTCAAAATAGAGAGCCTAGACAAACAGTTACTTGATTTTAAAACTTTACTGTCACAAGAGGAAGAGAGTGATAAGGCGACAGAGAAAGAAGGGGCGTGTGATCTAAGGAGAGAGCAAAAGGGCGAGAGAGAGAGAGAGAGAGAGAGAGAGAGAGAGAGAGAGAGAGAGAGAGAAGGCAGGGGGTGAACACACTTGGGCTGAGAGTACTCTGGGAGTAGGGTACCCACATTGCTAGGGAGGGCCCTTGGGTGGGTGATGTGTTGAGGCTGGGCCTAGCAGGAGGTGGCTTTTCCCTCCTTTCAGAGGTATCCTGAATCACCATAATAGGAGGTAGGTCCAAAGTCTTGACCTAGTTCTAGCCGGACTGAGTGGGAGGGGGGAAAGCAGATGGGTAGAGAGTGCCAGGACTCTTAACACAGTAACCAAAGGCCATGGCCCCGAGGGCTGGCACCCCTGAGGAACCTTCTAGAGGGAGCCTGGACTTTGACAACCCTTGTCACCAAGGCTCAGGATCTTATCTGGATCTCTCGCTGCTTATCAGGGAAGATGGGGCCAAGTGTGGTGGTGGAAGGAGAGAGATAGGCTCTCCTTTTGAAGAACTGTGTATTCACTTTTGGAAGAAAGGCCAAGATACTAGAGGTAACACAGCCTAGAGTATACTAGTCTTTCAGTAGGAAGAGTGGAAAACACCATATTGGAGTTGACAGGGTCAGTAGAGGCTGGGCTGATGGTTCAGTAGGCAAAGTGCTTGCCTCACAAGCATGAGGACCTGGGTTCAATCCCCAGATCCCACCTAATGTAATGCCAGAGCTGAGACCCTGGAGCTCACTGGCCTGCTAGACTACCATATTTAGCGAGCGCATAGCCAGCGAAGACTCCCTCAAAAAGAAGTAGGTGGTGTGCCCAGAGAATGACACCCAAAGTCCTCTGGCCTACATATGCACACATGTGCACACGAGCAAGACAGAAGTGATAGTGAGAAGCAGAGAAACACTGACTCAGTGTGGTCACGTTGGGAAGGAGCGAAGGATCCCCTAAGTATGTCTTTGGTGCCCCGACAGAGGGCAGGAGGCACGCCGAGCCAGGCGGTCCTGATGAAGGTGGCTCTGCCCATCGCTGATCTTCATTGTCGCTGCTCCAGTTTCTCCTGCAAGGTCATCTCGACAAGCAAGTTTCTCCTCTGGCTGTCACCAGGCTCCAGCCTCTCCCACATCTGGCTGATGTACAGTTCTGCTTGCTTCTCAGTCTCAGTGCACCTACAACAAGGGCAGAAGTCAAGAGAATCCCCAAGCACACTGGCCAGCTCGTCTGGCCTTCCCAGCACCAAAGCGACAAAAAAGACCCTGTCTCAAAGTGGAAGAGAGGGCCAACATCCTGAGGTTGTCTTCTGACCACACACACACACACACACACACACACACACACACACTAGCACACACATACCCATAAACACATGCACAGATGTGCACACAATATTTTTCAAATACTTTATTAAATAAATATTTACTGACCACTTTACTAAGTGCAAGGCACTATTCTTTTTTTAAATTTAGCTCTCATGTCTTTTTTGAAAATTTATTTATTGTTAATAATTAGTAACACTGTATGAACAAGTCTTGTGTTGGTACCCTCCCTCATTTCCCTCCTCCCTGGTCCCAATTCACTGAGGACCCTCCTCAGTGGGCTTGCTGGAATGGTCCATGGGATGGAGGGGTTATGAATTGTACATAAACAGTAGCCAGTTTGTGTGTGTGTGTGTGTGTGTGTGTGTGTGTGTGTGTTGTCATCGTCGTCTGTGGATATTCTCTCCCACCATGGCTCTTACAATCTTTCTGCCCCCTCTTCTGTAAAGTTCCCTGAGTCATGGTAGGTGAGTTTTAAGTCTACAAGCTATTTTTTAAAAGATATTTATTTTGGCTCACGGTTCTGGCTTTCCTGCCTTTGTGTCTCGGTGGTAGAGGGCAAACACTGCAGGAGCCAGGGATTCTTCCAGATGCCTTTATGTATGTGCGAGTGTGCATGTGTTTGTGTGTGTACTGGCATGTGTACGTGTGTGCGCACGCGCACGCGTAGAGGCCAGAGGACAATCTCGAATTGTTCCTCACATGCTGTCTACCCTTTGGACTCAGAGGCTCTTATTGGCTTGGAGCTCACCAAGTAGATTAGTTGGCAAGCCCCAGGGATCCTCCTGTCTGCCTTCCCAGCCCAGGGACTACAAGCAAGTGCTACCACTCCCAGCTCTCCTTCCTTCCTTCCTTCCTTCCTTCCTTCCTTCCTTCCTTCCTTCCTTCCTTCCTCCCTCCCTCCCTCCCTTCCTTCCTTTCTTTCTCGTGTTCTAGGGATTAAACTCCAGTGTTCATACTTGCAAAGCAAGTGCTCTACCCAGGGAGCCATCTCCTCATTCCCCCTTGATGGACGTTGGTGGTAAAGTAGTCCTTGTTTGGTGAACAGCTCCTTGCAAGCCCAAAGAGAATTAGCATCCTCTGCCCTGCAGAGTCAATGAAGAGGAACACAGAGGTTTTTAACAGAACAGACTTGGGAACTGAAATCCATAAAAGCCCTGGCCCGCCAAAAGGTCAAAAGCCCTGACTCATGCTGACTCACCAGGAAGCCAGCTGGCCCACATATACAAAGAAACCAAGCCTTTGCATAACTCTTCAGCCAATCAGGAGCTCCCCACATATGTTCAAAGGAATCAGTGCAATCCACCTGACTTGATGCTTAACTTGCATATAAACACCCCCCCTCCAAGCCACCTACAACTGGCTCAGGACCTCTTCTGGCTCAGACCCTTTCTGGAATATTTTCATTTTCTTTTCTAACAAACCTGTTTAACCTCCCTTCTGCTGGGTATGTCTGCACACAGTCATTCTTCGCAGGTCTCGAGAACTCAAGAGCCATTGGCTTGGGGACTTTTAGTGACAGGTGAGTGTCTGGCACTCTCAAACCCACAAGAGATTATCTCCTATCCTTAGTGTCCCCACAGGTTCCACCCCTGAGCACCATGACGAGGTTGTCCCACCTAAACTCCTGTCACCAGCAGGAGTTTAGGTGGGACAAACCCTGTGGAAGCTCAACAAGTCTAGCTGGAGTCAACTCCCAGGTGGAGAGGAGGTGGGACCACTCAGTCTTTGACTTCGGGGTTCTTCAGAATCCCTTCTTCATGAAGCTGCCAGCTGCGAGTGCTGTGTGAGCCTCCTTGACTGTGACAGGTATGACTGCCGCTGGGAGCCACTCTCCTGTGCCCACAGGAACACAGACCATTCCAGAACATGGTCCCTCATCCTGTTACAAGACTGAACTGGCCCAAGGGTGACCTCTTTTACCTAGTCCTTTCTACGCCTGGGAATAGTTTATCCAGAGAAAGAATGAGAGAAGGATTTGAAGACGAGACTGCGTTGCATCAGGGAGGAGTATAGTATGCTAGAAAGAAAAGCGGAGAGGGGGTGCGCAGGAGGGAGGGGCGCAGCTCAGGTTCTACGTGGGGAGAGGCAGTCGAGTGGTGCTGGTGGAGGGGGTCGTGAGAAGTAACAAGGCCAACTCTACAGTGTTCTGTGGACGGAGCTGATAGTCAGTTTCGGAAGGGTGTTTCTCCTGGTCCTACAACTTGCCGAACTTCTAAATTGTCACACAAACAGCGTTTTCCATGATCATCTCGAGATAACTATGTCTGGGGGCATGGCCAAGCCAACATGTTGAAACAGAGTTGAGCCTTGTCTTTCCTTAGCAACCCCAGACCATGGTGTCTGCTCTACTCATCAGCAACAGAGCTGAAGCCATTCAAGACTGACAACTAACACTAATAGCAAGGTTGTGGCTACCTTCATGTTGCTGGAACAGAACACTTGACCAAAAGCCGATGGTAGGAACGGGTTTATTTTGTTTTACAGGCTGGTCGGGGGAGGGGGACTTCGTGATGGCAAGGGAAAGCATGGCAGGAGCAGAGGCTGGGCATCACCTCCATGCCACAGAAGGTGGAAACAGCAGAAAGAGAGTGAGCTCTGGAAAGGGGGAGCTGGCTAAAACCCCCCAAAGCCCACCACCAGGAACAGACCTCCTCCAGCAAGGCTCCACCTTCCAAACTGCCACTAGGGACCAAACATTCAGAACACAAGTTTATGGGGCCCATGGGATTCAAACCACCACAGACAACTAGATATTGACTTACTTTCCTTTCTTAAAACCTGGAAGCCATATTACCTCATAGTGTAACAGGTTGTTTTGCTAATAATGTCTCCCGGGGAGACATAAACAAATGTCTACTTTCCCCCAAATAGGGTGCCCACAAGGGACCACAGTAACTATTCCACCAAAGTCAACTTAGGGGCTGGGGAGATGGCTCAGTGGCTAAAGGCACTTGCTGGCAAAGCCTGCCAGCTGAAGTTCAATTTCACAGTACCCACGAAAGTCCAGATGTACACTGTGATGCATGCACCCGGAGTTTGTTTGCAGCATCAAGAGGCACTGGCAAGCCCATACCCTCTCTCTCTCTCTCTCTCTCTCTCTCTCTCTCTCTCTCTCTCTCTTTCTCTCTCTCTCTCTTCCCCCCCTCGCAGACACACACACACACACACACACACACACACACAAGTAAATAAAAATATTTTAAGTCCAACTTTGTAAGCCAATAGGAGCTTATTGGGGTTACTTATAGGAGTGTGAAACACACCCCAGTGTGGGTGAGGACTCTTGAAAGCTGTATCTCTGGAGCTCCCAACTGCTCTGCTTATACACCTTTGTAAAGCTAGTCAGTTTCCGGGACGTCTTGACCCCTGCAAATTCTGTTTACTCTCTGAGTCATCCTGAACCTCCCTCCAGAATCTAATGCTGGAACTCGCAGCACAGTTGAGTCTAGCCAATCGCGGTATCTGTGTGTTCTGCATCTCTACATATGGTGATTCGGCCCACCACAAATCAAAAATAGTTCAGAAAAAGTTGCATATATAGAGAATATGTACAGACTTCTTTCTTGCCATTAGTCCCTAAATAATACAAAAATATCCATAACATTTACTTTGGATTAAAGGTTAGAAGTTGTCTAGAACTGATGAAAAATATCTAAGAGTTATATGCGAGTATTGTGTCATTTGATGTGAGGGACTTCAGCACCCATAGATGGTAATTTCCTTAGGGTCATAGATGCAATCTCCCAAAGAGCCTGAGGAGCAGCAACTGAATTCTTGGAAATTTATCTGGAAAGCTCTTGCCCGAGCATTTTCCGAATGCACAGGCCAAGCCAGGGTTTCTAGAGAAGATGGTGATAAGCTGCTCTCAGTGTAACATGAAGAATAATACATCCGACACATCGTATTTTGCTCCTTTCTTTGTAGCTGCTTTTGTGTGGTGTGCCTCACGTGGCCCCTCTAAGCATGAAACAGACTGGGATCACTGGATGATGCAGAAGAAAGAATTCTGAATGTTTTTATACTATAGAGTGTTTTCAGAAAATTAAGATAGGGACTGGAAAGATGGCTCAGCAGTTAAGCCTGCAAAGACTAGCAGCCTGGGTTCGAGTTCCCAGCACACGCGTAAAGCCAGATGCACAAAGTGGCATATGCATTTGGAGTTTTTGCAATGGCTAAAGGCCCTGGCAAACCCATTCTCTCTGTCTGACTCTCTTCTTGTAAATAAATAAATAAAAATATTTTTGAAAAGAGAAAATCAAGATAATTATCTGTATTTTCTACCTCACTTGCCATGAAACTAGGACCGAAGCTTGCAAAACACACAGGAAACTCCTCTCCAGGAAGGAGGAACCCTCTTGGCACTTTCTCTCTGGGTCTGCATCCACAGCTGTACTAGCTGGTAAAGGCACAAGTGGGCTAGAGATGCACCTGTGGTAGAGCACTTGCTTGGCAAGCACAAGGCCCTGGGTTCCGTCTCTACTAGTGCATAAGAGCAAAAGCAGCAAGAAAAGATGGCTGGAACCTGGCGGCTTGATTTAGCATTTTACCAAGTTCTCTTACACCCAGGTCCTCTGAACAGAGTGCCAGAACCTGAACTCTGCTCTAAACATGCAACAATATGCCTATTATTGCATGTTATTTGTGATGAAAGCATAACAAAGAATGGTTACGACAGATATTTTTCAAGTACGTGCCTTTATGAGAGCTCGAGGTTTACATTAAATACATCCATAAACACATACCTGACCGAACACTGAGATGAGAGCTCTCAAAGCACCCACTCATCCCCCCCCAATTCTCTTTCTTGGAGAAGTAGGGGACTGGTCACTGGGCAGCCTGCGGCAGCAGATCCGGGCTCAGAGAAATGTTCTTCCCGTGGAGTCAGCGCAAGGAAGTGCAGTGGGCTGCAGACGGCAACCAGCCCTGCATTGCTGCGGCAGGAAAGGGTGCACACTCACCCCTACTGAGCTGCACACACGCACACACAGCCAGGGATAGCAGGGTATGACAGTCATCCCAGTGTCCCAGTGCTAGGGCTGGAGGCCCTGGTCTGCCCATTCTCTCCCTCTCCCCCTCCTCTCTCTGTCTCTCTCTCAGAAAAAAATATGGTAGAGAGTGATTGGGGACATCAGCCTCTGGTCGCCACAAGCACCTACTCAGACACGTACACTCACACACAAAGCAACACATGCGCACGCACTCCCCAGATGCACGCAAAAAAACAAAGGCACCGAGAGCCCCTCAGAGCAAGGCTGACGTTCGGATCAGCTGCGGGAAAGTTCTCATCTAGGAAGTTCTTTGTGAGAAGCAGCTCTGAATTCAGCTTGAGGACGCCAGCTGCTCATCACAGCTACAGCCCAGGCTCAGCCTAGTTGTCGGTCGTTTCCCTCGGGTCCCAAGAGCTTTCACAACATTTAGGAATCTAAATTCCTCATCTGTTCTTTCTTTCTCTGTATTGGGCTTCTGATAGAATAAAAAAACCATTTTAAGTAGTAGAATATTTTAGCAAATATTCTTTGGAGAGGCCATTTGTAATCTTTTGTTTTTAAGAAAAGCTTTTTATTGACAACTTCCATAGATATGATCACAGCCCTCTCCCAACCACCCTCGCTTCCCTCCCCACCCCCCCACCACATCGCCCCTTCACGGAATCCTTCTTTCCCACAGTCTCTCTTCTATTGTGACATCATCAGTTTTCTTGTCCTGTTCTGCAGGTCTTCGTAGGTAGTGTCCGCCCTATGAGACCATGAATACCATGGCCACTTTTTGTCTGGAAAACAGCATTGTGAGCACTGCTCCCCGGCCTGTGGCTCAATCTTTTTCATTACATTATTTTTTTTTTCACAACCAAGATCACATGGTTTATATACAAGGGCCAATGTGGGAGCTGGGGGAGGCAGAAAAGGTAGACATCTGTGGATCTCTGGAGCCTATTCTACGTCTGTGCTCTCACAAGCACAAGCAGCTGGGCACACAGGAGACATGGTAAGCACCTCTTCTGGGCTCCAGAGATGCCCAGTTCTGTATTAAAAGCATCATGGCCACTCTCCCTTTCCTGAAATGGAACTTTCTAGCATAGAGGGCAACAGTGATGAACTGAAAGACTAGGGATTCTGGGAAAGAGCCTCACTATTATTCACCCAAGCAGGGGCATCAGTCAGAGGCCATGGCTGCAGAAGAGCTAGCCACACTGTCCTCTGGTTCCTTGGCATTCAGGGGCCCCTGGGATTCAGCCCTCCCAAGGTACATGTTCCTCCAGAAGACTGACCCTGGTCTCTGCTGAGAGAGCTCCAAACCAGAAGTCAAAGAACCCGCCACACAGGTCCATCTTGCATGTGTCTGTACCTACATGACACATGGGTGTTGTGATGGTTAGGTTTTGTTGTCAACTTGGATCTTTTTAATTATCTTGGTTAGGTCTCTGAGGATGTTTATAGGAAGGCAGCCTCTCAGCAAGGGGCAGGATGTAAAGGAGTTCAAAAAAGCTGGAACTAAACATCCTTTCCTGTGTGGGCAGTGCGGGAAGGAAATTCCAGAGACTCAGGAAGCCATTAAGCCTGGGGAAGGGCTGCAAGACCCCACCCTAAGGCTATATAAAGGGGAAGAAATTCTCTCCTTGGCTCCCTGCTTGTTGGCTGCTGGTGCTTGTTCATGACTTGCACTCGCATCCTGCTCTCCTACCCTCACATCTTGAATTTGAAGAGCAGCCGCTCCCAAGGGAGCCCTCAGGCCTTCTGGGCTGGATTGGGACTGCTGGGGCCTCCAGCCACGTGGACTGAACACTGGTTTCTTCACCCGAGGGCCTGCAGGCTGCTATTGTTGGACTGTCGTAAACTACCCCAATAAATTCCCTTTTACTACAATCCATTCTGTCAGCTCTGTTTCCTCTAGAGAACCCTGATTAATACAGGTGTGCAAACATCACCACATTGGTGAGACAAATCCCAAGCCTGATCTTCTGTCAGGGAGGGGGCCCAAATTTATGGTGACTGGAGATACAGGCAGGTCCTGGGTTCTTACAAACATGTGCACACACATGTCGGAGGAAAGGAGCCAACCCCGTGGCCCGCACTGTTCAGGTTCAAGCCTGTTGCTTGAATTCCAATTCCGTTGTGTTATAAGCAGTCCTCCCCTTCCTTTGGCTCGTACAATCTTTCAGCCACCTCTTCCACAATAGACCCTGAGCCTCGGGAAATGTGATAGAGAGGTCCCAGTGCTGAACACTCCACTGTCACTTCTTCTCTGTGCTATGGTGTCTTTTGAGTTATCTCAGTGGTCACCGCCATCTGAAAAAGGGAAGCTTCTCTAGACAAAAGAGAGAGTAGCCATATACTAGAAAAACTTCAGTTCCAGGGATGGGATACTTTCCAGTGAGTTGTTGGTCAGGGAGGTTCCTGAGGCCCTCAAAGCATTACAGGCCATTTCCAAGGCTCTTGGTTGCCCACCAGAATGAGATGGTAAGACCCTATTGCTGTAGACCCCACAGGCTTTGGTGCAGGTTACTGGGAAATCAAGCTGGAGCTGAGCCGGAAACCTCCTCCCTGTTAACCAGCTGACAGAAAGCTGAAAAAAGCTGTGGCTGCATGCAGCCCTATGGGAGAGAGAAGTAAGTCATCAACGGTGGTGACCAGCAGTGGACCTTACAAGCCTTCAGATTTGCACATTTGGCCACAGTGGCACATCTATTGTGGGGGAAAACAGTTGCTCTCTAATTTGACTGGAGGTCCTCTTCACAGGAGGAAATACATGCCTGGTACTGAAGACCTAGTCAAAAGCCTATGGTGGGGGAGGTTATGAGCCCTAGGGGAGTAATGCCTGCTGTTGTCTGGCTAACTGCATATCTTAGGCCCACCAAACTGCCTTATAAGCACTTTTTTTAAAAAAAGTATTATATTTAAAAAACCTGAATTCCTTTTATGAATCTTCACAAATGAGTCCTTATTAAGATATGAAGGAAAGTATATTAATTTATTATTCCTTTTCTATAAGATGAGAACAGCTTGTCTGGGCTTGGATCTATAGTGCTGACAGAAGCATTACAGGCAGCTGCTTTTGCTGGGAGACCTTGTACAGAGCAATCTGTTCTCCATGTATGGGGCTCAGTCACTCTCAAGTCCCTAAGAGATGGCACCACTTGCCAGTTTTATTGGCATTATTTTTAACTCATTTTATTTATTTGCTATAGATATTCTGGGATTGAAGCAAATTACTTAGAGAAATTTGACTAAAATTGCATTTTCACACTATGACTAAAATAGCAAATCAGGAAGAGTCATTCCATAGTAAGTCACGGACTGTGCGTCTTGTGAAGCATCGAGGTTTTCTTGCCACTGAGGAGTTCCTGCCGTGAGTCAGATGACCAGAGGCCAAGGGTAAGTCATCTGCCAGAAGCCGAAGGACTTCTGTCTGCAGCTCTTCTCCTGGGGCTGACACAAGTCACTCACAAGTGTATGTACGGCTGTCCAGTTTAATGACTTGTCATCTCCCCCTCTCTCTATTCTTAAGCAAGAAAAATTGATTTTTCTCCCAATTCTGGAGACTGGGAAGTGCAAGGTCAAGACGCTGCGAGAACCTGGCTGCTGGCTTGCTGCTGTAGACACTTCACTCTGTTTTAACGCCAACATGGGACTAAAGAGCTGGCTCAGTGGATAAAGTGTTTACTGTGCATGTGAGAACCTGAGTTCAGATTCCCAAACCCCACACAAAATGCCAGAAGTCTTGGTGCACCAGCAAGGAGCCGGAGACAGGGAATCCTTGGACAAGCTGGCTCATTAGGCCAGCTGAGTCAGCGAGCTCTGAGGTTCAGCGAGAGACCCTGTTTCAATTAATAAGGAGGAGAAAATAAAGGAAGACACATGCTATCTACCTCTGGCCTAAACACACGCAGTCTCACAGTTTCTTACCACATCGGCTAAGCTCTGGTACTCAGAGTATGACCTGAGCAGGCAAATAACCCCTTGTGTGGAAGCTGCTGAAAGCAGAATGTCAGGCCCCACCAAGGTCAGAATCTGTACCCCACAGGGTCTCCAAGGTGATTCACACATGCTAATTATATTTGAGAAGTGGGATCAGTAGGAATAGTGAGAAAAATCTATCTTGATGAAACTAGTGAAAAAATGGAGCCCTTGGTGACTTCTTCATGAAATGAATACATGCAAGGCCTTGTCTGAAGACCCAGTGTACCACCCTTCCATATCGGCGTGAGCCTGGTCTAGAACCATGCTGAACCGTGGGTATGAGTTAAGTTCTTTTACTGAGATAGGAATTCAGCAATCTTAGGTCAGCCGTCTATGAAGTCTTTGGTGTGTTTATGTGTGTGTTCACGCTTGGGTGTGTGCGTGTTTCACGTGTGTGCAAGAATGCAGGCGTACAGAGAACATGAGCCAGTCCTTGCCTTTCCTCCTCATGTGCTCTGGCCAGCTTCTCTCTCTGGACCTCATCTACTGCTGAAATCTCACTGGGCTCACTTCTAGGAGGTTCTGTCTCCACCTCCCATCTCCCTGTCAGTGTCAGCATGCCAGAGTTACCGAGGTCGGCCACAGCTTCTGGCTTTTTATGGAGGATCTGGGGCTTTAACGGGGCCACTCAGGCTTGAGCGGTGAATACTTACTTTATCCACCAAACTATCTCCCCAACTCCTCTACCATTCTTTTTGAGAACCTGACCAAAGAAACGACCATGACTGGGAACCACTATTACAGAGAATGGGCTCAAAAATCCTTCCCTGGAAAACTCTTTAGAAAGGTCACGTGTCTACCAGTGCAGTCCTGCCTCGAGGGTCCCCATCCCACGGTGGGCAACCCGAGCTTTCACACATCAAGCCCCTTTGCCGGGAATCACCGTCTCCTACATTCTCCAAGCCTCACACCAGTGCCCACATCCGTGAAGCTCTGCAGATGGCCTCAGTGGTGGGTGCACAGTGCTTTTCACGAGGACGTGTCCATCAGTCACCAGACGACTGTGTGCTCCTCAGAAGCAGAGCCGTGCTGTCCAGCATCTTCTCCTCAGCTCTGAAGAGAGGCTGGGGCAGGCTAGCGACTGGGTCAGTGTGGGAGTGAATGAAAGCGCAGTATTTGGAAATGAGCGCCATCTGAAATAGTTATTATGCAACTCTCCATTTCATGCACGAGACCACGTGTTATGAGACTCCGGTTAAATTAACCAATTGTAAAACAAGAATGTCTGATTTAGGGGCTGGGGAGGTGGCTCAGTGGTTTAAGACGCTTGCTTACAAAGCCTGCTAGCCTGGATTTGATTCCCGGGCACCCACGCAAAGCCAGATGCACAAAGTGATGCATGCACCTCGGGTCCATTTGCAGCGGCTAGAGGCTCTGGAGCACCCATACATATCTGCCCCCCCACACAAATACATAAAATATTTCTTTAAAATATCTGATTTATCACATTGCATTGGATAGTTCTGAGAGTAAAAATCAAAGAATTCGGGCTTAGCGGTTGAAGTGCTTGCATGCAAAGCCTAATAACCTGGGTTCAATTCCCCAGGACCCACGTAAAGCCGGATGTACAAATTGGCATATGCATCTCGGGTTCATTTACAAGGGCACTATTCCCTGGCATGCCCCCCCTCTCTCTGCTTACAAATAAAAATATTTAAAATTCAAAGAATTATAGGACAACTTATAAAAGTTAAAACATTAAACAAAAGGTTCAAAAGAGATATGCTTTAAACTATCCCATTTGAATGGGCACAGGCTGTAGATGAGCGGCCATAGCAAAGTACTAGAGACTGAGTAGTCTAAATAAAAGAACTTTATTTTCTCACAGTTGAGAGACTGGAAGTCCAAGGTCAAGTTGTGAGTAGGGTTGGTTTCTCCAGAGCCGGACTCCTGAGCTTGCAGGACTTGTCTTCTTCCGGAGTCCTCCCATGGTTCTCTCTCTCTCTCTCTCTCTCTCTCTCTCTCTCTCTCTCTCTCTCTCTCTCTCATGCTCTTGTAAGGATAGCAGTCATACTGGATTAGAGCCCATCCTAGTGACCTCATTTTAACTGAATTACCTCTTTAAAGACTGTCTCCAAATATAGTCACATCTGAAGTGCTGGGAGCTAGGATTCAAGTCAGGCATTTGGGGAGGCTCAAAATTTAACCCCGTTCAGTGACTTGTCTGATTTCTCAGTGTTTGGTGGCATTCTTACAAAGCTGGTGCTCCTCCTGCACCACCTACCTCATACCCCACAAATGCATCCAGTTGTTAGAGGTCACAGTTTTTCCAATAACACGTTGTTTCTGAAATGCAATCAGCATTCAGTTAAGAAGTGGTAAACAGGGATGGAGAGATGATGGCTCAGCGGTTGAGGCACTTGCCTCCAGTGCCTAAGGCCCAGGGTTCAGTTCCCCAGGACCCACATAAGCCAGAACCACAAGGCGGTGGCCTTGGTTGTTTTCTCTCTCTCTCTCTCTCTCTCTCTCTCTCTCTCTCTCTCTCTCTCTCTCTCTCTCTCCTTGAAAATGAATAAATAAAATATTTTTAAAAAGAAGTGGTAAACAGAGGCAGATTACACTCTATCAGAGGCATTTGACTCAAAAAGACAAAGAGGTTTTACAATGTGTCTGAAGTCATCGGCATGAAGCTCTTCCTAAATAGTCTCGTATGCAGCTTTCCACATTTAAAATGCTTGTATATGGGGCTGAGGAGATGGCGTGGATGTTAAGACTGCTTAAGCGTGAGGTCCTCTCAGACCAACAAGCTTGACTCCCCAGAACTCCAGCCCACTTTGGGGGCGAAGGCGTGGAGACCAGAGAATTATTCCTGGGGCTCACTGATGGGCTGCATCTGCACCTTGAGGGAGAGATCCAGTCTCAAGGAAAGAAATAAACAGATGAGAGATAAGAGGACACCTGACGTTCTTCTCTGGCCTCTGCATGTACGTGTTTGGGATGTGTGCATCTCTATACTCATGTGTATACACACAGCACACACATTCTACACTCATATATACGTACACACTCAAAAATGATTCTTATAGCTGGGTGTGGTGGCGTATGCCTTTAATCCCAGCACTCAGGAACTGAGGTAGAAGCACTGCTGTGAGTTTGGGGCCAGCCTGGAGTTCTAGAGTAAGTTCCAGATCAGCCTGGGCTAGAGTCAGACCCTATCTTGAAAAAAACAAAAACAAAAAAGCTTAAATATGCCAACCAATATTGAAGCATACACACATAGGAAGGCACTTTCACACTCGTTTAGCTTTTCTCAATAACTCCCCATAATATGTCATTTCAAGATGTAACTTAAGTGGAGTTGTCCTTAGCTGTTAAAGTGATATATGATCAACACACTGCATGAGGTCGGGGCTGCATGTGGCCAAGTGGACCTTCCACTAACCAGTAGGAGCAGGAAGCCCCAGTGCTCCATCTCTCTCCTCTCAGACTTGGTCAGCTGGTCACTGTTTTGACTAATTTTATGTGTCAGCATGAGAGGGATGACCAGAGAGCTAGCTGGTCGTTGTTCCCGAGTCCAGCAGTGAGGATGTTCTGAATCTGCAGGTTCAATCAATCATGGGTTGAAAATATTTTTTTTAAAAACTAGCATAACAACAATTTATGTAATACATCATATTTGATATTATAAATAATCTCAAGCTAATTTAAAGCCCAGGATATGAAGGCTTGCACAGATTATATGCAATTTCCGTGTTGTTTTTATAAGGCCTGCATGGATTTGGGTTTCCAAGGTGGTCCTGGACCCAATCCTCCATGACCAGGGTGCGTGCAGTTCCCAGCCTCTGTTCCTCTTAGCATCCTCACAGTACAGAGACAGGAACACAAGGCACTTGCTAGTCTGGACTCCCTTGCAGTGAGGGTGGAAATGTGACCTGATTCCTCAGAGGAAAGGAAGTCAAGGAAGTTTGCTCTAACTTCTGAGAAGGGTCCCTCTCCACCCAACCTACAGCGCTCTCCCTTATCTCAGGTCCCCTGAGGCTGTCCTGCAGGGAAATAAGGGCCTTGGCAACTTCTCTGGTGGCTAACAGAATTGCTCAGGAATTGAGAAGCAGCACTGTAATTAGGAACTTCTAGTCATGAAAATGCACCAGTGAGGGCATGTGAGTCACAGCCTGAGGGAAGCTCCCGTGTGTGCACCCCACAGGGCCTCACAGTCACTGCTGGAACCCATGAAAGAAAAGTAGGCATCACAAAGCGGGCGTATAAAAAGCAGAAAAGCTCCGATTTCTGAGTTATCAGAGAAATGTAAACTTAGAATTCCACAAGACCCATTATCACACACCCAAATGGCTACAAATACAAGGTTGACAATGCCGAGTTTGGCAGGTGACACTTTCATCGTCATTGGTAGGAATGTACCTTGGCCTGACCGCTCTGTGGGTTGGGATTGCAGCTCCGTTCACAGAGCCCATGTCTGCTTCAATCTCCAGCACCTTATGCTCCAGATGTGGAAGCACAGGCCTGCAATCAGGAGGAGGCAAGGGCATCAGACATTCAAGGTCATCCATGGCTGTAGAGCAAGTTCAGGAGGCCAGCCTGGGCCAAACCAGGGCTAGAGAGATGGCTTGAAGTTAAGGCATTTGCCTGCAAAGCCTAACCACCTGGGGTTGGTTCCCCTGTGCCCACTTAAAAAGCCAGATGCAAAAAGTGACACCTATTCTCTGGAGGAGAATATCCAGAGACATGGCCCCCCTCAGTAACAACATACAAAGGGGGTGGAACTGATTGACTCCTGGACTATCCATAACCTCCTACCTCATGGACTGATCTAGTCTGCCCACCGAGGAGGATATCCAGCTGATTGGGGTTGGGGACAGGGAAGAGGGAAATCGGGGAATTGGGGACATCAACACATTATTTGCTCATTTAGTATATCTAAATGTGGATAATAAAGATGTAATTTATTTTAAAAAAGTGACACATATATCTGGAGTTTGTTTGCAGCAGCTAGAGGCCCTGGTGTGCCTCTCTCTCTCTCTCTCTCTCTCTCTCTCTCTCTCTCTCTCTCTCTCTCTCTCTCTGTCTTTCTCCTTACAGATAAATAAAAATATTTTTCGAAAAAAGAAAAAAAGCTTGAAGAGCTTGAAGAGGGTCATGAACAACCCAGGGGAATCCTACAAATAGTACTGCACAAAAGAAGCAAGGCTTTAACCCCAGCACTCCAGAGACAGAGGCAGGAGGATCACCATGTTCAAAGCCAGCCTGAGACTACAAAGTGAATTCCAGGTCAGCCTGGGCTAGAGCAAGACTCTACCTTAACACAAACAAACAAAAAATCAGCTAGGTTTACAATAATGCATATTCTTACAGGAATATGCATTATTGTAATAGCTTTATTCATAATATCTGAAAGTGAGAACAAAAGTCTAAATGTCCAGCAGCAGAAAGAATGCATATTTATAGAATCTCACTTACATAAAATTTGTTTTGTTTTGTTTTTAGGGAGGGTCTCATCCTAGCCCAGGCTGACATGAAGCTCACTCTGTAGCCCTAGGCTGGGCTCAAACTCTCAAACTCATGGTGATCTTCCTGCCTGACCTTCTAAATGCTGGGATTAAGCCTAGCTAACAAAATATTGTAAAGGCCCAGCTAATCTGTGTTAGAAGTCAGAAGTCTTGGGGTGCAGCTCAGATGCAGAACACAGGGTGAGGGTGAGGGCCAGCCCATGGTTTATTTTGTTTAAAGTGTTAACCTCCAGTTCCAGTCATTTCCCTAAACATGACAATTTCTTCTTTCTAGCAAAATAAATCCCAATGGTGTATATATGCCACATTTTCTTTATCCATTCATCTTCATGGACACTGAGGCTGTGTCCATTTCCCTGCCATTGTGAGGAGCGTGCAGTCAATCGACATGTGCAGATGTCCTGTGGTGCGCTGACTTAGTCTGGCAGCCAGGACCCAGGGGTGGAGGAGCCGACCGGATGGGAGTTCTGCTTTTCCAGTTTGTTTGTTGCGAGGCAGAGCCTCCGTGTAGCCCAGGCTGACCTGGACCTCCCTCTCTGGCCCTGCGCAGTCAGTCCTCCTACCTCAGCTCCTCAGCTGGCTTAAAGGCATGTACCGCCATGCCTGGCTTTTTTTTGTGGGGTTTTATTGCTGCTGTTTGCTTGCTGTTTATTTATTTATTCACTTTCAGAAACCTTCCGCATTGACTTTCATAGTGGCTCCACCAGTTCACACTCCCACCAGCAGCGAAAGAGAGTTCCTCTCTCCCACATCCCCACCAGCATTTGTCGTCATCCATTTTCTTCCTGAGAGCCACTCTGAGTTTGGTCATATTCTTACCTAATTTAGCCCAACTCTAACCATCACAGAGAAATGGTACTAATGTAAGTTTCATGACTGTAACAAATACCAGAGATGATCAAGTTGGAATGAGAAAAGGCTCGTTGGCTTGGCAGATTCCGACGCTTTCTCAGGCGTGTGGCGAAGCAGGTCCTTCCTTTCCCGTCCTGGTCAAAGGCAACAAGGAGCTGGGGGAGGGGGAGGGGGAGGCCAGGAATGACGCAGCCAAGCCCTCAACACGTGGGGCTTCAGGAGAGTCAGATCCAAACTACAGCATCTAGAATCCAAACATCCCAGCGGGACAACTGGACTCTTTGAAAAAAGTCAGTGCAAAAAAAATAAAATAATAAATAATGACTTTGGCAACTGTCCTGGATTAAAGGACGTAATCATGAGTACTCAGCGTGTTTAAAAGGCCTTCAAAAACATGCTGGGAATTTTGGTTTGATTTGTTTTGTTTGAGGCAGGATCTCACTGTAGCCCAGGCCAACCTGGAACTCACTCTGTAGGCCCAGGATGGCCTCTAACTCGTGGCAATCCCCCTGCCTCTACCTCCCAAGTGAGTGCTGGATTAAAGGCATTCCACACGCCCAGCTCTGCCAGGAAATGTTAAACATAAATGACAGCGAGGCAGTTGCTAGGTTTCCTGCTTGATGACAATGTTAGCCACCTGTTCAAGCATTTGGGCTGAGCTGTCATGGCGTCTATGATTCTCTTAGGAAAGCAACTGCTGGTGTGAGGGAGAGAGATGAGTGTTGTATCTGTTCAATTTGTCTGCACATTTAAGATTTTTCAAATGAGCTGGGTGTGGTGGTGTACTTAATCCCAGCACTCAGGAGGCAGAGGTAGGACTGCTGTGAATTTGAGGCCAGCCTGAGATTACATAGTAAATTCCAGGTCAGCCTAGGCTAGAGTGAGACCCTACCTCAAACAAACAAACAAAAATTTTAAAAGTTTGGCGAGCTGAGCAACAAGTGCTACTTCCACAGCAAGTCAGCAACGAGGGTGATGGAGACAGACACGGAGGATTCTCAGAAGAGTCCAAAGCAGAAACCCAGGGACTCTTAGGAGCTCAAGAGTAAAGCAGACTTAAATGTCACCCACCTTGCTTCAGGGAATTTTGCGGAAGAGGGGGTGAAAGATTTTAAGAGCCCTGGTGGGGAGAATATCCAGAGGCATTGCCCCCTCAAAAACAATGGCTACTGCTTGCACAATTCATAGCCCTCCATCCCATGGACCTTTCCAGCAATCCCACTGAGGAAGGCCCTCCGTGGATTGGGGTCAGGGAGGAGGCTCTGGAGCACCCAGACAGAGTTTCTACTTATTAACAATAAATACATTTTAAAAATGAAAAATTAAGAACCCCAAAATTAAAATTTTTAAATTTACAAAAAGATTTTTTCAAATGAAAGTGAAGAATTAGAAACGTAACTTCATTTTTAACCATAAATCTGATGTAAAAAGTCACGTAGACCCTCACTGTACTAGGAACCACCTCCCCTAGTTCTGTGCTCCACATTGATAAAAAGAAAGAGGGTTTACTGGTTGGTTTGTTCCTTGAAAAGCTCATGTTGAAA